>RBNI01006051.1:0-11803 GCA_003990745.1 Jimgerdemannia flammicorona
TTTTTTTTTTTTTTTTTTTTTTAACAGACTCAATGTCTTGTAGATTTTTATTGGAAGGGAACCTAGACTATATAGGTAAAACCCTCCCCCACTACCCACCAAGCACTGTCCCCCTATTAATCTAGGCTAGCTATTGTCCAGCAGCTCAACCATACTAGGCACAGCAGGGCCTATGGCAGCCTGCACCTCATTCTGTATACTATGCTCTCCCTACTACCAGAGAAAACCCAGCCATATGCCAATGACCGAAAGCATATGCCCGAGAACTCAATATATATACAAGGCCACACCCAAGCCAAATAGAATAGCCCCTACCACCCCAAAGAGAATGACAGACAAAGAAAAACTCTCATCAAAGCATAACATGGTGGATAGGGCCTGATTCTCCCAGTCAAGGTGAGTAAAGGACTTACATGTGAGGCAAGAGGAGACCCCCAATATCTCACTACTCAAGCCTGTAGGCCTCGATCACATTGCCATGTCAGCTCTTGGTTCCAGTTGAGTGCAGCCAAGATACCTGAAATGGGTAGCCTCAGGCCCCCCAACCCTCTCTAATGACCAGGGCCAACCTGCTGAATTGCCAAAAGAAGCTGAGAGTGACACCTACCACCTAACTATACCGCACCAATCAAAAGGCCCCACTGAAGCAGCACCTGCCCCAGCCCTGATGATTGCCCCCAGCCTGGCACCCCACTGGTCTACCGTTATTGCCCTTCCTCCTATCTGTGACAGCCATCTCCCCTCCCATCCCAATAATACCTGAAAAATAGTCCCCTATGCCAGAACTATGCTTGCTGGGAAGCTCACCAAAGCCAGAGGGCCCCACTATAGGCACCGAGGACCTGCAGATAACCTACACTAAGTACTTAACACCCAAGGTCAGCCAACTCCCTATGTAGCCTGAGACACACCAAGACAGCACCTTGTTGGTGACAGCAAAAGGAAGAAGGTACCACACCAAAACAGATACACTCCAGACACAACTGAAGACACCAGAAACTGCAAAAAAGTAGAGAAGATACTGATCTGACACTAATAAAGGGGCAACTCATCACCATTGCCTTCCTTCCACTGTCCTGCAATAGATACAGCAAATCAACCCAAGATAGAGGGGGTAATAATTGTGAAAAGTAGACTTGGAAGATTGTCTACCAAACCATTGTAACTAGTAAGGTAGTGGAGAAAGAGGCATCAATATGAATACTCAGTCACATATATATCTCAGAAGCTAAATAAGTAAAAAAGAACTATATAATATAAGATAAAGAACTCTTTACTATTATCTGATCTTTATAAATATAGAGATATTTTCTTCTTTATAAGAAATTTACCTTATAGATAAACTATTAAGCTCTATAATATATTTAGATATAATTAATTCTTACTAAAAGATAGATATAATAGATGCAGATCCTTATATTCTTCAATTTTAAAATTAAATACATTGCTAGTATCAAGAATAAAGTAGTCAATATACTTTCCTGAAGTATTCAGAAGAATAACCTTATAGCAATTAATAATATTACTATCAATCTATTTAAAGAAGTTAAGAAAAAGTATACTAAGAATATTAATATATAAGAAACTACTAAGTAAATCCTCAAGAAAGAAAGAAATATATATTATAAAGAAGGTATATAAAAATATTTATATTTAAAATAAATATATATATCTTAATAATATAAGAATTTAGGTTTCTAATACCTCTGTCTATCTGTAAATTCTATAAGAATTATAGAGGAGGAAGAAGACCCAGTGGGAGCCAAGGGAGCGAACCCAGAGCCAGTGTCAAAATAAATGGAAGACATATGGAAGAGCGTGTATAAGGGGGATGAACAAAGAATGTAACCAAAATTGCATCAGCCATTTATTGCCATGCAAAAGTGCAGTCCTTATATACAAATATGATGTCCCAAAAGAGAGGACGTGCCCTGAGTTGTGGTGCATCCTCTCTTTTGGGACGTCATATTTGTATATAAAGACCATGCTTTTGCATAGCAATAAACGGCTGATGCAATTTTGGTTATGTTCTTTGTTCATCCCCCTTATATATGCTCTTCTACATGTCTTCCATTCATTTTGATACTGGCTCTGGGTTCACTCTCTTGGCTCTCGCTGGGCCTTCTTCCTCCTCTGCTGTACTGCCTGCCCTCAGGGCCTCCATCCTCATTGATGAAGTTATGGATGAGGTTCCTCCTCCTCCTCCCCCCACCTTCACCTCTGCCACTGTTTTATTCGAGACTTACATCTTGTCTGCCATTCTCTCCCTCCCCCTGGACCTTTGTCCTTCTAGTCATCTACTTCTTTCTCAGTTCCAGTCGGTTCTTGCCCTTTCTGCCAAGGAGGCTCATCTCCACCATGACGTTGACGTTGTTGCTCCACCTACCATTCGCTACTCCATTCTCCCCGAGGCCTACCGCCAAGCTCTCTCTGAAGAGGTTCAGGCTGCCACTGCTGCCGCCAAGCTTGCCACTGCTGATGCCGCTGCTGCTTCCACCGCCACTGCCTCTGCCTCCTTCTACTATGCCTGTGCCACTTTTGTGGCCTTCGCCTCCTCTCGCCTCTCGGATGCTGTCCCCTTCTATGGCTTCGCCATCCACAAAGTTCCCTCAGTCACCGCCAACATTGACGCTGTATGTCATTTCCTCCTCACCAGCACCTCCTTCGTTGCTCGCCTTCATGAGCAGGAGACGTCTCATACTGCCGCCACTGCTCGCACCACCACCACTGCTCCCCTCTCTACCTCCCCTGAGGTTTCAGTCTCCGAGGCCATCTGTACCAAGGCTCATACTGCTGCCCATGCCGAGGTCTGTTCCTTCGCCACTGCTGCTGCCAAGGCCCCCTCCAAGACCCCTGCCAAGACCCCCACCAAGCCCAACCAGGCTTTGTCAGCCTCTTCTCGGTCTCTCTCCCCCACCAAGGCCTCCTCCTCCTCCATTCCCCCTGCCCCCAAGCATGGCCATCAACTTGGTTCTTGCTCTGTTGGGGCCTGACCTTGTGCTGTCTGCTCTGGTTGCCTCCACCATACCTACTGGCACCCAGCCAAGTCTGTCTGCCCCCATGGTGGTGTTCCTCACGCTGCTGCCCCTTCGGCTACTCACTCTCCCTCTGCCTCCTCTGCCAGTTCCTCCTCCACCTCCTCTCCCTATGTCCCCAAATGCAAGGGCTGCATGAAAGCCTGTGGCTGCAAGGTCTGGCACTCTGATGGAGTGTGCTCCTGCTCGTTGGGCTTGCCATCTTCAAAAAAAGTCAGAGGGAAGGGGAAGATCTCCTGCTCTTAAACTTTCCCCTGGCATGGTTCTCTCCCAGTGTCCCTGTCCCTTCTCGGATTCCATCATCACTTCTGGTGTACCCTGAGTGGTTCCTCATGCTGTCCCCCCTTTGCCTTTCTCAGTTGCTTGTCTCAAATTTTCAGGTTTATTCTTCTTCTGGGGCTCTTTTGTCCTCTCCTTTTTCTTCAGCTGACTGCTCCCTTTCTCTCCTTCAAGTCTTTGCCTTATCTCTGGGTCCTTGCTTTGTTTTTCCTGTAACTCCCTCTCAATTCTCCTCCACTGATCTGGCTTGTCTTCTGTGCTCTTGACCTTGCCATCTTCTTTGAGGATCATGGTGAGATGTCCTCTTGCTATTTTGTTCCTAGCAATTGGGTCCCCCCTCCCAATGTCTCTTCACACTGCGTATTCCTTGACATGGCTTGCTCACTGTCCATTTCCAGACACGCTTGCTCTTGCTTGGTTTTGGACCATGCTGTACATACTGCACTTAAATCGGTCAAGCAACTGCCTTTGTACTTGCTCACAGTCACTGATAAGAATCAAGGTTTTGCACTTATTCCTAAATCACTCTACCTTGATGGCCTTTCTGCCCTCCTTTGAGCCATGGCTTACGAGCCTAGTGCTCTTGGATTGGATGAGGTTCTCACTCTTCTTCAGGTTTCTCTAGCTAATACTAGATTACTTTTGGACTCTCCCTTTGCAAACCCCATTTTTAACTTCTTCCAAGACTCTTTGTCCTCTCTGGAGGTTCATCTTCCAGTTTTCTATACCCTTCCTAAAGTTCACAAGTCTACTTTGGCTTAGCGTCCTATCACGGCTACTTTTTGCTTGCCTACTACTGAGATTTCAAAGTGGCTCTCCTGCTTCTTTCTCTCCTGGATGGCTCTTCTTCAGCACTGTCTTGGGCCTGAGTACACCATTCTTCATGATACCCAGGAGCTTGCCCTTCTCTATTCCACCATTGTGCCCATTCATCATTTTTCCCACTTGGCCTCTGGTGATTTCTCCTCCTTTTATACTGCTATTTGTTTTGATGAGGTTGATGGTTGTCTTCATTTCTTGGGTTCCATTGTTTTTCCTTTGGACTTCCCGGTTTCATTGGCTTCTATCGTTGAGCTCACGCTCCTTGTCTGCTACTCTAATTTCTTTGAGTCGGCCCTTGGCTGTTTCCACCAGACATCTGGTATTGCCATGGGAATGAATTGTGCCCCCACCCTTGCCAACTTGGTTGGTCTGACTCATGAACTTTGTGTGATACGTGATCCTACTTCACCTCTTTCCATCATGTTCTGGGCTGGGGATATTTTTTTTTTTTTTTTTTTTTTTTTTTATAGTCACTTGGCCTCCCTTTATTACCCAAATCTATAATAGTATAAGTACAGCCTAAGCCCTCAACCTATCCCACAGGGCCCCCCCCCTTCTTTAATTCCTACAAATGACATCACATCCACCTTCACTGCCACCCTACCCCCACTCTTTGCTACAATCCTCCTTACCAGTCCCTTTCATTTCCCCCCCTTGGGGCCCCACCCAATCTACCATGCCTTGAAGAGCTCTAACATCAGCTCCTCCCACCTTACTATCCTCAGGCTCACCGGCCTCCGGGGGCCCTCCTCAAACATGCTCCGCCAGTGTTCGGCGAGTCCCATCCAAAAGGCGACAGCCCAGCCAACCGTTAGCCACTCATTTCCCACCCCCCCCACCAGCCTTGCCTGCAGTGCAGCCCAACGCCCCCCCACCTCAGGGTTTGGCACCGATGCTCCCAGCCTTACCCCAACAACCTTCCAAAAATTCTCCAGACTCTTGCACTCCCCCAGCCAATATTTAGGCATCTGTACCACCCCTCTCTCCTGCCCTACATTATGACACTCCTCACAGTCATAGACTCCGCCATCCACCAGATGTCCAGTCCTAAAGTTTAGCATCACATTCCGACACAACAGTCTCCACCATGCTACCCAGAATTTTAGTGGGAGCCACCTCGACACGACCTTGGACCAAGACCATATGCCTGCCCAGTCCCACCCCTCCCCGATCCCAGCCCCTTGCCAGGACTCTGGCCAAAGATCCTGCCCCAGACCCCTAAGGCACTCCATACCCTCCTCTAAGTAGAAGTCCTCGACTAGATTCCCTCCCAATAAGAGCCTGTCCCACCTCCACATCTCCGGACCCCAGTCCTCATCCCCTTTAGCATCTTGCCAACGGATCTCAATATGGTGTGCCCCATCTACCACTCCCCACCAGAATCCTTTGTAACGCATCCTCTGGCTGTCATCCAAGGCTACCAATGATAGTAGATCACCTGAGCCACCCCTTGGCGACACCCTCGCCTCTCATAAATACTGCATAAGGGGCACCCATTCTCCTCCTCTCAACTCACTAGCCCTCTTCATCCACCATGCCCTCAAGCAGAGCAGCTTCTTGGGAAAGTCCACCAGGCCAAGACCTCCATGATCTACAGGAAGTACTAATGTCTCCCAACCAATCTAACTCCGACGCCCAGCCCAGATCCAAGAGCGGGCCATCTTGAGAAGCTTTTTGACCACCCACTTAGGGAAATCCAAATGGTAGCCCAGATACCAAAGCTTTGGCATCCAATACACATTCAGAACTATTATCCTTCCTGCCAGCGACACCTGTCTACCACCCCAACTTGTCAGTACTGACCCCCATTCTACCATCTTGCACTCCCACCACTCCTTGGGAAGTAGAGAGCCATACACTGAGAAGTAGATACCCAAATACTACACCACTCCTCCCGCTGGGACAATTGTTCCAATGACATCCCCCCCTATGACTCCTTCCCCAAGGACCAATGTCTTGCACTTGTGCCAGTTGAGTTTCGCTCCAGAGCATCCCTCATACCACTCGACTATCTCCTTGAGCATAGTGACATCTGTCACCGAGCCCAACCCAACCACCATATCATCTGCAAAGGCCCCCACCTTCCAATTTACCCCCAAGATATTTAGTCCACCAACTCTCTGCCTGATCTGATCCAACAACAGCTCCAGGACAAAGGTATAAAGGATAGGTGAC
Organism: Jimgerdemannia flammicorona; assembly: GCA_003990745.1. Lineage (NCBI taxonomy): Eukaryota > Fungi > Mucoromycota > Endogonomycetes > Endogonales > Endogonaceae > Jimgerdemannia > Jimgerdemannia flammicorona. Next base: position 6,312 of record RBNI01006051.1, read on the forward strand.
AGTGGATCCCCTTGAGGCACTCCCCTCCCCAAGGGGAAAGAAGCCCCCCTGTGGCCATTCACCAGAATCGCAGCCCTACTCCCTTCCAGCAATCCAATAAGTGACCAACACATGCCCCCTGGTACCCTGATATGCTCCAGTACCTTCTCTAACCATACTCTCCACACCCTATCATAGGCCTTCTCCTGGTCCAGAAATACCAAACGGCTATCCACCCCTGCAGCTCTAGCACTCTCAATGATGCTGTGAACCCATGCCATGCCATCTCGGATCAGTCAGCCTCCAACAAAGCCCTGCTACTCCTTCTCTATCACCTGCTGTGCCACACTCTATAATCTCGCCACCAAAATTTTGGTGACCAACTTGCAGTCCATATCCAGCAGCATGATCGGCCTCCAATTTTTCCAGTCCTCCTTATGCCCTTTATCCTTGTACAGCAAGGAAACCAGCCCCAACTGCTGCCCTCCAATCCACTCCCCGGAACTGATGACTGCATCACACATCTGCGACATCTCCTCCAGAGCCTCCTCTATAGATGCCATACGTTTCCAAAAGTCCCAAGGCAGACCATCCTCCCCAGGTGCCATTCCCAGGATTGTTGATGCCAGAACTTGAAGGATCTCCTTGCCCAAAACCAGTCAGCCAAGATCCCCCAACCCTGCTGCTGGATTCGGGTGCCAATCTTCCAGATGTCTCTCAATGTCCTGCACCCCCTCCCCTCCCTCCTTCTCACTCCAGAGGTTACTTCAGCGGGTGCTCAGCTGACCCAGGATCCCCTGCATGCCCAATACCATCTCTCTCTCATCATTAAGGACTCCTTCCCATCAGTGTCTTGCTCCCCTAGCATGGAGGAGATGGGACAAAAGCCTTGTAGGTCATTCTCCTTCTTCCAATCCTTGCCACCTCAACCTGGCTGCCATAGCCTGAGCCTGCACTGCTTCCTCCTTCCTCAACAAATTCTGTAATTCCACTACTTCCAACTTAGCCTGCTTAGCCTTCCAGTCCAACACCCCCTCCTCCTCCAATAGCCCAGCCCAATTCAGAAGTAGTCTTTCTAGTCTCTTAGATGCCCACTGGACTCGTCTCCTCCACTGAGCACCTCATTCCTTCCCCACTTCCCCCCAGTACCTCTGAGCTTCGGATTTCAGTCTATGCCACCTATCACCAATCCTCATCCCCGCTCGCCTCCAATTATTAACCTTGGATCATACCTCTGCCACCCACTCATTCTACAGATCCATCTCCTCCAATAGCGAAGAGTTCAGATGCCAATGTCCTGGCCCCTCTCTGCTCCCTCCAAACCTCTCCCCTCCCCGAATACCCCAGTGATCCGACCAAGAGCACTACTCGACCTCCATTGTCTCCCAAACTGTATGTCCCCAGCACTCAGCAGTCAGAACCCAATCAATCCTAGTACCCAGCCCTCCCACCCAGTGTGTATATAGATGACGGTCCTCATCCTGAAGTTGCATAGCATCCACCAGTGAGCTGAGCCATTCCACCTCTTCCTATTCCTCCAATCCCCCACTCCTTCCTGCCATACCCCATCCCCCATCAGTTCTATCCAGTCTACTCTCCTGTATCATATTAAAATCTCCCCCCAGACAATCCACCCCAGCCTCAGCCAAGAGCCCAGAATCCTGTAGATCTCTAATCCATGCCACTCGGGTCCCCTTCTCAGCTGGACAGTAACAAGATCCTACCATGATTGAGGTCCATCCAGGTCTCCGCCATGTCCCCCACACCAATCTACTACCCCAATGTCCAGTGTCTGCAATGTCCCCTTTCCCTTTCCTAACCAGGATTCCCACTTTACCCTGCCAAACTGCCTCCCCACCCCACTCTCTAGTCCATTCCAGTCCATCTTCCTCTCCCTCACACCATATATCCTGAAGTAAGAAGATATCTGCCTCCAGTTTCTTCAGCCATCCAAAAATCATATGTCGCCTCCTAGTCCCCCTAAGCCCATTGACGTTCATAGAGAAAATGTTTGTTGTACTATTCATAGTGAAATATTTGCTAATGTTGAAATCTCCACATCTACAATTCCATGCTCACTTCCTCTCCAGCCAGATCCATGTTCTGTTCTGCCGCAATCTCAGCTTCTACATTTTGTTGATCATCCAAAGCTGCTAGCAATTCTGCACAGTCCTCATCATCCACCATCTCCATTGCTGCCCGATGTTCCTCGCACACCACCTGCCACTTTTCCAGTCCCTTCCATGGCCCCCACAGATAAGCTGCCCTTTCATTAGCGATACCCAAAAGCGTCGCCTCTCTTGCCTCAGTGACCTCATACTCCTCTGCCTCCAGAAGAGCTGCCATCATCTCATCTCTCAGCTTCCTCACGACCTCCTCCCCTTGCAGCACTTGCCCCCAGAATTCCTCACTGATTACCTGGAAGTTGATCTTGCCCAGTTCCTCGGCTGCCACGTTTTGCAGCACCCTCAATAGCCACTTCTCCCCTCCAACTACCTCTGCTGCCTGTGCCACATCTTCCTCCCCTTCCTTCCTCTCCTCAGTTCTCACCGACTCATCTCAACCATCCTCAGACACATCCTCCAGCTCCCCCTCTCCCACCTCGGGAACACCATACTGGATCAGATTATCTTCGGCCATTGCTGTGTCCACTACAGCCTCCTCCAGCCCCTGTCCCCCACTCTCCTTTGCCTTCCCCCCTTGCTGCCCCTCCTCCGCCCAGATGCTAGCACTTGCTCTCATGCCCTCCTCTGTAGCCCCAGCCCTTTTACCCCCATCCAAACTGGCCAACAAATCCTTCTGCAGCTGTCTCCCCTTTGCCTTCTCCCAAAGCACCTTGTCCATTCGCACCTTCTTGTCCTCGATCACCTCTACTACCATCCTAGCCTCGTAAGCCCTCCAAGCCCTCTGCCTCCTCTCCACAGCCCCAGCTAGGTCCTCGAGCACCTCTAGTAGATCCTCCTCCTCTTCCTCTGACCCCTTTACCCTCAAAACCTTGTACTCCACTGGGCCCCACTTCAACACCACTGGCCAATCCCTAGCCTTCCCTGTATTCTCTATCCCAAACAGCCTCAACCGGATGTCCACATCACCTGTCCTGAGCTCAGTCCCCTCCCATACCCTGAATCCAATGTCGACCACCTCACTATACTCCTTCACCCCATCCATGACCAGCCTCCTCGCCTCCTCCTTCTTCACCGTCGGCAGGTCTGCAATCACCAGGTAAACCACTCGGGGATCCCAATACATATATCTTGCCATCAGCACCGAAATCCCTCCAATCACCACTCCCTTCTCCACTGCCTCCAGTAGCAAACCCTCCTCTTCAAACCCCACCTCGACTGTCTTTAGCTTCTTCAAAAACTTTACCGAGGCTGCTCCTTTCACCTCACTAGCCAGTAGCCCCAGTACCATCTTTGCCGTCACTGCCAAGCCCTGGAAGCACAACATGATGGCGAATTCCAATCAAGACTTTTTGAGTAACGGGGCTGCCACTAGGCCTATCACACCATCAGCCAGGTCCCCAGGTCTTGCGCTGCTCCCCTGACCAGGACCCCCATCAGCCATCACATCTGGATTTTTTTCCAGATCACCCATCATACTGCCATCAATAGTCACCGCCTCAGCCACTACACCTCCAGCCCCACTATACTGATCTCCCAGATGAGAGGCCTCCTTGCCACTCGAAGTAGCAGCCGCCTTCCTCAGCTCCAGCCAGCCATCTAGCCCAGTCGCCTGCTTCCCCATCCTGACCTTATCTGCAAAGGTCATCCTTTCTCCCCCATGTTGCCTTGCACCTCCTCTGCCACCCCCTCCGACCCCACGTCCCCTACTCGAAGAGCTCGGCATACCAAGACCAGTGCCTCGACCCCCCCCCACATATTGCCAGTCAAAGGCACTGGGCCCCCCCTGTCCAGTACACTCACCAGAATGCTTGTTGCTCGCCATCTTGATAGCACCAATACTTGAAGATGTTGTCAAAAGTGTTGTCTGAGTCTTGTGTCACCCGAATGGTACTGGTGAAAGATGGGGCTGGGGATATCTTCTTTTGCTGATACATTGATGACTTTATTATCTTTGCTATTGCTGGTATCGATATCCCTAGTGTGTTCCTGAGCATCTACCCTCCCCATCACTCTATTACTTGGGTGTGCAGTATGACTAGTATTCCTTTTTTGGACCTTTTTATTTCTCTTTCCCCCTTTCGAACTGTTGTATATTCTCGTTTTCCTCGTTCTCAACAGTTCCCTGACTTCTTGTCCAATCATCCTTATTACACTCTTCTTGAATATATTCGTGGTGAGGCTCATCATCTTGCTTTATGCTACTCCCATCATTCTGATTGGGTGTCTGCTGTTCAGGTTCTTGGCAACTTCGTGGTCCATTGTTGTGCCTACCTAATTTCTATCATTCATGATCTTCTTGCTTCAGTTGAATGGTCTGTTGTTCGCTCTTCTCTCCTCTCTCCCTCTTATTCCCCCTCCCTTCCCTCTCTCCCCCCTTACCCTCTCCATACCTCCCTTTCTTCTCTCCCCCAATTCTTGTTGTACCATTTGATTGTACTTGATGGGTTGCTCAATGCCCTGACACTGTCCTACACTCTTCTCTTTCTCACCATAGACTTTTGTCTCTTCCTCGACGTCCTCTGATTGCCTGTTTGCATCTTCTTTCTATTTCTTCTTTAATTCATCACTCTCGTTTTGTGTTTTCATCACCTTCTGGTGCCTCCAACGTTGTCGGAGAGGATTAAAAAACATCCTTGCCCTCTCCGGGGTCTCGCACTCACTTCGGGGTCTCAGTCTTACTCTGCTCCCCTCTGCTGCCTTCGGCCCCTCACTTCACTCGGGCTTGCTGTGGCTCGCTCTGTTTTGGCCTCACCCCTTGCTCACGCTCACTCCTCCGGGGTCTGCAGATGTTTTTTAATCTTGATTTGGATTTGTTTTATTTGTGTTTGTTTGTGATTTTTATCCTGCAACTGGGATTGGCTCCCCCTTTATCTCTGCTTATCTCCAGCAGTCATATGGTTCCTAATTCGGTTTGCCCCAAGTTATGGCGTGTCCTCCCTTTTGGGACATCATATTTGTATATAAGGACTGCACTTTTGCATGGCAATAAATGGCTGATGCAATTTCGGTTATATTCTTTGTTTGTCCCCCTTATACATGCTCTTCCACATGTCTTCTGTTCATTTTAACACTGACTCTGGGTTCACTCCCTTGGCTCCTGCTGGGCCTTCTTCCTCCTCTGCTAGTTAGTTATATAGAATTTGATAAGATATACCAATATATCACCTAAGATTTCCACTAGTCTAAGATAACTACTGATATCAAGAACTATATTATATTCTATAATATTTATCAAAGATATAAATCTAGCAACTAAGTCTTAGCTAGAATGCTATAGCTACTATTAATGCTTATCTGAAATTTGAATTATATTAGAATAGACTCATTATCTAATTGTCAAAAATAAAAATAAAAAAGAGATATAATTTTTTTTTTTTTTTTTTTTTT
>RBNI01006052.1:0-11799 GCA_003990745.1 Jimgerdemannia flammicorona
TCTAACTAATGAGACGATGCTATCTGCTGGTCCTCCTTTCAGGTTGTAAGGCGGCATAATAAGTTTTGTGTAGGTCAGCTCGAGTAAAGCGCTGCCGGCAGCTTCTTGGTCATAAATGGCTTTAACGTGTGAGTCTCCGAACTGTTCGTTTTTGTTTTTATCCAGGAATTGGAAAACGTCATTCATGTTCCAATCCTCGACGTTTTTAAGTTGGAGAAAATCGGGGATGACGAGAGTAGAAGAGGCGGAGGACGTTTCGGCAGCTGAGGATGAGGCATTTCCGGAAGTCTACCAAGCTAGGACAGAACGTTACATTTGCAAAGGTCATTATCGTTACTAACTCACAACACATTGAAACAAGTATATCGTATAATACATATAACGCAGTAATGCACCTGGATCTCTCCAGTAGCTGCAAGTCTTGGTCTCTTTGATGGCTGGCCAGTTTCCGTGGCGCTTGCCTTAGTGACCAGGGTTCCGGACGCCTACAAAGCCATCGCATAATGCAACGAACGGTATTTGTGATAATGTTAGAATAGCAAGCGAAAAGAGATCTGTCAGGCTTAGGACGGAGGAGAGATTCAGTTACTTTACCTCTGCAGCAATATTACTGCTTTCCGTCATCTGGTCATCGTCAACGTCGAAGGGAGTTTTCTTGGGTGGGACGAGGACAGTCTTGGGTTTCTATGTGGCCATGACAGAGAATGTTAGGAGTGCAACGGGCAAATAGAACGAGATGAAGGTTTTACACCTTATGCCGATATCTCTTGGCTCTAACCTTGCCACTACTATGCTCATTCCTCGACGCCTTTCCTGAGATCGATGATGCCGTAAAGTGAAGAAACCAGCGCGAATGATCAGATATGTTCTCTTAACTGGACGTTGAAGGATATGGAGCTCTACGTAACTATGGTTCCTAGCCCCTTTCTCCCATTGCTGAAAACGCACCACCGAATAGAAATTGATACTCTAACCATTCGAATGATTGCTCGCTTACCTCTTATTTTGGACGTTTTGGCATTTTTTATCACAGGGTCATCGCCGGCCTCGTCCTCCAGTCCTGTGCGTAGAGAAGAGAGTTAAGAGGGGCTGTGAATAAAAGACGGCAAGTTGCAGAGAGCTTTTCGACTCCATCAAAGGCAGAGTCAAATCACGACAACTAGGAGAAACAGGCCAAAATCGTTTCCCAGAGTGCACCAAACACTCAGACTACACCAATATAGTTGTTAGTATAAGTGATACGCACCTGGCGTAGGTGATTGCCGGTTGGCGACTGTTGAAACAGTACGTTTGAGTTGGTGCATATAGCATACATTATCACACGAGAGACTTGCAAAGAACAAGTCAGTTTCAAGGTAACTATTTACCTTCATCGGCCCCCTCACTATCTAAGAGTTTACGTTTCTTTTGGCTCCCCGAATCCATTTGAATCACTTGGCCTTTGTCTCCGTTCTTTGGTCGCTTTCTATTTAAGGTAGTAGGTCGGACCTTGTGAGTTTTGGGCATGGTGGTGGTGGTTTTTTCGTGGTGGTGGTTGGGCGTGTTTTAGACAGCGGCGTATATCGGACCAAATACGGTAGAAGCCAGACCAATTTTGACTTCTGTGAAACATTGCAAATCGATGACGTATTACTATATCAATTCCATTTCATTATACGTATACATGTATTTTATATTCTGATATTTTTATTTAGTTACTAATATAGACGTTTACTCTTTTAAAATTTCTAAAGATTTAGTAGTTGTATATATTTACCTTAAAAGTATAATAATATATAATTACTATCTACTTTAATATTTATATTTTTAATTATAATAATTTTAATTAATTAAATATATTTATATTTATATAATATAATATATAGTTTAAATTTAACTTCATATTATAATTAATAGTTTAAACTTTATACTCTAAACTTATATAAATGATATAAAATAATCAGAAAAGCTTAGTAAAATAAGTTTATTATAATAATAAAATAATAAAATATATTATTTATATTTTAGTTTTATTTTAATAGTTTAATAATATTTTTAGTTATTATTATTAAGCATATTTTATTACTTACTTTAAAGTTAAAAAAAATTTAAAAGATATATTTTTTAACTTATGAATTTATTATATTTGAACTTAATACTTATTAACTAATAAATTGAAAATATATCTTTATTTAAAGTTTAAAAATAAAAACTAATATCTTTTATATATTACTTATTTTTGTATTAACTATTATTAATTTATTATATTAGAATATTAATCTTATATAGATATAATATTAAATTATTCTATTAATTTTATATTATTGATAATTATAATTAGTACTTTTAAATACATTAAATTAAGTTCAAACTAAACTAAGATCTCATTTAATTTAATTTAATTTATATATTCTAATTAATAATTATTAAAAGTATATAATTTATATTATTGTGAAATCACTTTCTTTTTAACTTATAAATTAGAGTTATATTAGTACTGAGTATTTTTAAATAAATATATAAAAATATATACTATATTATAATTAGCTATAATTAGTCTAATAATATATATAGATATAGATATATTATTTATAAGTATTTTAGTAATATTAAAATTAGTCTTTATTATAAATACAGATATAACTAGTATAGATATAAAAATATTCTTTTAGTTATTAGTAATTAAGAGGTCTATTTTAGTCTTTAATAAGAAAGATTAGAATATTTTAGTATTCTATTTTTTGTTTTTTGTTTTTTTATTTTATAGACTCAGAGTTCTACAGATTTTATTATAGAGAAATCTAGACTATATAGTCTAAAACCCTCCTCTACTACTGATTAAACATTATCACTCCTTATTTAACTAGGCTACTGAATTATCCTACAGTTCTACCATTTCTGCTATATATATTAGATATACTGACTCTTACTATATAGACTAGACTTATCTATTTCCAGATCTAAATTATTATAACTATATATGAGAGTACACTTATATCAGATCTAGCAATACTAGAACTAAATAAAGAAAGCCAAACAAAGACCTGAGATAAAGAAAAATTCTTCAACCAGTAAGTAAAGGACTTATTTATATATAGGACTCCCTCAAAATGATTAATATATAAACTAAGGCTTGAAAAGGCCCCACTCCTACTCTCTGAACTTATAAGTCTCAATTATATTACTATATCAGCTCTCAGTTCTAGTCAAATACTATTAAATAAGAGAAATCTCACTCTCCAAGTCTGTAGGTCTCAATTGTATTACTGTATCGGCTCTTAGTTCTAGTTGGGTATAGTCAGAATACTGGTCTCTACATTATCTTACTCTATGTCAGCCAATCAAAAGATCTCACTAAAATAATACTTATTTTAATCCCAATAACTATCTTAAATCTAATACTCTACTGATCTACTGTTATTACCTTTCCTCTTATCTATAATAGCCATCTTATATCCCAACCTGACTTTATCAAAAAAAAGTAGTCACCTATACCAAAACCACACTTATTGAGAAACTTACTAAATCTCAGAGGGCCCTACTATAGATACTGAGGATCTGTATAACCTATACTAATTTTGATTCCCAAAATCAATCAACTCTATATGTAGCTTATAATATATCTGATGAAACCTTATTGATAATGGCAAAAGGAAGAAGGCATTATATTAAAATAAATATATATACTTCAAATCTAGCTAAAGGTACTAGAAACTATGAAAAAGTAGAAAAGACACTAATTTAACACTAATGAAAGGGCAACTCATTTCAATTATCTCTCTCCCACTATGCTCTTATAGATATAGCAAATCTATCTAAGATAGAGGAGGTCATAATAGTGAAAAGAAAACTCAGAATGTTATTTTTTTTTTTTTTTTTTTTTTTTTTTTTTTTTTTTTAAAGGACTCAATGTCCCACAGAATTTATTAGAAGAGAAACTAGACTGTATAGGCCAAAACCCTCCCCCACCACCCACCAAGCACTGCCCTCCCATTAACCTAGGCTAGCTATTGTCCAGCAGCTCGATTATACCAGGTGCAGCAGGACTGAAGTTGGCCCATATCTCATTCTGTGCACCATGCTCTCCCTACTACCAGGGGAAACCCAGCCATATACCAATGACTGAAAGTGCATGCCCATGAACTCAATGTATATACAAGGCTATACCCAAGCCAAATAGAATAGCCCCTACCACCCTAAAGAGAATGACAGGTAAAGAAAAACTCTTATCAAAGCACAAAACAGTGGGTAGGGCCTGGTTCTCTCAGTTAAGGTGAGTAAAGGACTTACATGTGAGGTGGGAGGAGACCTCCAATACCCCACTACTTAAGTCTGTGAGCCTTGATCACATTGCCATATCAGTTCACAGTTCTAGTTGAGTATAGCCAAGATATATGAAATGAGTAGCCTTGGGCCCCCCAACCCTACCTGATAATTGGGGCCCAACCCACTGAACTGCCAAAAGAAGCTGAGAGTGACATCTACCACCTAACCATACTGCACCAATCAAAAGATCCCACTAAGACAGTACCTGCCCTAGCCCCAATGACTATTCCCAGCCTGGAACCCTATTGATTCATCATTATTGCCCTTCCTCCTATCTGTAATAGCCATCTTCCATCCCATCCTGACAACACCTGAAAAGCAGTCACCTATGTCAGAACTACGCTCACTGGGAAGCTTGCCAAAGCCAAAGAGGTATTGAGGACCTTCAGGTAATCTATATTGAGCACTTGATGCCCAAGGTCAACTGACTCCCTACATAGCCTGAGAGATATCGTGACAGCACCTTGTTGACCACAGTAAAAAGAAGAAGGCACCACACTAAAATGAATATACTCCAGATGCAGCCAAAGATACTAGAAACTATAAAAAAGTGGAGAAGACACTGATCTGATACTGATAAAAAGACAACTCATCACTATTACCCTCCTCCTACTATACCCATATAGGCACAGCAAACCAACCGGAGATAGAGGGTGTAATAATAGAGGAAAGGAGACTCAGAAGGTTGCCTACCAAACCTTGTGACTGGTAAAGTTGTGGAGAAAGAAGCTATTCAGAATGTTATCTATCAAATCTTATAATCAGTATGATAGTAGAGAAAGAGATATATTTGAGTATTCTGTATAATACATTCTTTTAATAAATATAACTTAGTAGAGTATATAATATCTAGTATAAAGTTAAAATTAAAATATTATAATTAAATACTAAGTATTATAAAAAGATTATTATTAAACTTTTAAATTTTTAAATAAATCTTATAATAGTCTATAAAGTATAAGAGTTACTATATAATTATTATATAAATATCTTTATTAAATTAATTCTCTATATCTGAAATTCAAATTAATATAATAGTTGATCTAAATTAGTAATATGAATTAGAGAAATAGATATTTGATTACAGTATCTAAATCTAATTTCAAATATAATATAGCCTTACAAATAGCAGTCATATTTCCACAAATGTAGAAACTTTACAAATATAGAAATTTTACAAATGTAGAATCTTCATAATTGTAGAGATTTTATAGATATAGAGGATCTATACTTATAGAAAATAACTCATAGAAAATATAGTTATAACTTAGCAACTTATAGCTAGCAAACTTATATAAATAACCCAGTATCTTAGAGTGAATAAACCTCAGATCAAAATAGTTCAAAGCCAAGAAAAAACAAATGAACTAGTAAACCTACAGATAGATATACTTTGAACCTACCCACTTCTACATCTCACTGATCTGCAGAGTCAAAAAAGATCAAATTTTCAAGATATGAAAATCTGATATATTTCTATAATTATGTATTTGCTATATTATAACTCTGTGTTTATTGATTGGTGATTCAGATAAATTCTTCAATTTTAAGCTAAATAATGAATAATTGCTACTATCTGAACAACTATACAAAATGAACTGAGATATCCAGACAATATAGATATAAGACTACTAGTATTTCATAGATATATTTCAGATAAATTAATCATTACCTTTATTGATGATTTTAAGCAATATGCTACTATGTATAAGAACTCTGACAACAATATAACAAGTAGCCCTTCTGCACTTCAGTCTCTAAGGACTAGCAAGAGCAGCATTTATAGCTATAACTCATGTGAGAAATGATAACAATATAGTATTGATAGTGTTGTGGAATGTGGACTGTAGAGAGAGAAGCAAACTGTTTATTGCTAATTCTTATGCGCTTTTACGTGTCACAATTAGTGATGTTTACATAATGATATAGTCAAGGAAGGCTGTGCCACCATATATATCGAGTTGTAATCTACATATTTCAATATTCTCGCTCAACGAGATATGTAAATTCCCAAACTGCAATACTAAGCTATAACCACTGCAAATCTTGCTGTAGTGTTCAGACCGCTATCTAGAAACCGAAAAACATTCGAATTGCCTGCTTAAAGCTCGAAAAATAGGTTGAAAAATAGGTTGAAAAATAGAGATGTGAACATTCGTAGATGAGCAATGTTGGTAGAAATCTGCAATATAGTGATAGGGAAAAGAAATGCATTGAATATGAAATAGTTTTCAAAATTGATCTACCGAAATACTTCCGTATAGCTCACTATTGTTGCTGTTTTTTTTTTTTATTACTGGCGTATAGTTTTTGCTACTGTAACTCCTATTCCCTTTATGCATAAGTCAAACTTTGTCTTTGGAAGGGCTTTAGTCAATGAATCTGCTATCATATATTCTTTTGGGGTATATTCAAGATGTACAGTGCTGTTTTCCATGCATTAACGTATGAAATGATACTGTATGTCAATGTGTTTCATTCTGGCATGATGTATAGGGTTCTTCGCCAAAGCAATCATTGATTGGTTATCTTGCTGGAGTAGCATAGAGTGCTGTTGCTCGTATCCCAGCTCCTTTAACGGTTCTCGAAGCCAGATAGCCTCCTTTGTTGCTATTGACAATGCTTGATATTCCACTTGCATAGAGGATGTTGCCACTGAAGGTTGCTTATGCATTTGCCATGAAATGGCTCCGTTGTTTACTTTAAAGATGTATCCAGTCGTAGACCTTCTGTCATTTAAGTCGCCGGCCTAATTGGCATCACAAGAACTGAATAGGCATATAGTACTCCCACTTTGCCCATTATCATCACCCAAACTGAGCATATAGTCCACGGTTCCTTTGATATACCTGAAAAATCGATTGATTACCATCCAATGGCTATTGTCATAGCATGAAGAATACTGCGCTGCTTTGTTTACTGTAAAAGAGATATCAGGTCTCGTCCCTTGCATAAGATATATGAGGGATCTTATGACTTATTGATAGGGGATATTGTTTCCCTTAGGCATAGTGTCAGACTTCTTTAGTTTCACGAATGTTTCCATAGGTATCCCGACTGGTTTGTATTCACTTATTCTGAATCACTCGAGAATATTTCGAATGTATGTAGCTTACGTTAGGTGTATAGTGCGCTCATACCTGTTACATATAATTGATATTCCAAGGAGATAGGACGCTTTGCCTAAGTCCATCATTTTGAATTCCTGGCGTAGTGTAGCCATTACGTCATTGATTTTACTTGCTGTTCTGACTAAAGTAATATTGTCAACCCAAATTCCCAGATATACCATTCCTGAGGATGTATGTCGGGTATATATGCATGGATTGGCTTCACAATGCTTGAATCTGTTGTCTAGGAGATATCTATCGATCTTTCGATTCCACAACCTTGCCGCTTGCTTGATTCCGTAGAGCCCTTTGTGTAATTTACATATGAGCTCATTTCTATTGTTGTCATATAGTTCGTATCCTTATAGTTATCATATGTATAACTCTGTGTCTACATCACCATTCAAGAATGCTGTCTTTACGTCCATTTGGTATATTTCATAGTCATACTTGGCTCCGATTGCAAGAAGTATTCTAAGTGAAGTCAACTTAAATACCAGGGAAAATGTCTCGTCGTAGTCTACACCATAGCCTTGCAAGTACCCCTTTGCTACAAATTAAGCCTTATACCATTCTACGTTACTATTAGCCTTACGCTTGATCTTGTAGACCCACTTCAATCCTATAGCTTGTCACTCTGCTAGAAGGTTTACTAGATCCCAAGTATTGTTTTCAATGAGTGAACTGTACTCCTCATCCATAGCCTTTCCCCACTCCTTCTTATCATTTGAGTGAATGGCTTCATCATAGTGTGCTGGCTCACCAGTCATTGCTATGTAAGCGCATTCGCAAGCATAGTTCACGTGATGTTATTTGCGACGAGATGACTTGGGTGGGTTCCAGTAATTTCCCAGATCCACTTGGACTTCGTTATCCATCCCAGATTTGCGCTTCTTCTTACCCTTCGGAAAGGTATTCTCTTTGTCATCCTTGTCTGTAATTTCCGTTATCCTTGGTTCTTGCAACTTCATTTCTATTTGAATGGATTGCATTTTTGCTAGTGTAGGTCCCAAGGATATCTTTGGTGTCATTCTGGGTGTAGATGTTGTTCCGCTAGCCTTTGCAGTTGGCGTAGATGTCGCTGGCTGTACCATCAAATTCACCATCAGATTTGAGATAGAAATTTCCATGTAAATTTCCTGCTTAATCTCTTTGAACTGTACATCATGTGAAATGATTATATGTTGTTTCTGCAAGTTCCAAAGTCTGTATCCTGCTCCATCATATCCAAGGAATATATGCTTATCTGCCTTAGGTTCGAACTTACCTCGGTTGCTACCTTTGTCTAGAATGTATGCCTCACTTCCGAATATGCGTAAGTGTGAAATGTCAGGCTTGGATCCATTCCATAATTCCTCAGGGGTAAGATTGGTATTGTTCCTGGATTGCCTGCCGGGATCCTTGCTTAGAGCTTGAGAGAAACAATGATTTCGAATATATGCCACCATATTCACCTCTTCTGCCCAAAAGGACTTTGGCAAGCTAGCTGTATTCATCATCGTTCTAGCCATTTCCACTACCGTTTGATTGAATCATTCTGCCATACCATTTTGCTGAGATGTATAAGGGGCTATTGTAGAGTGCTGTATACCATTCTTCTTCAAGAAGTGTCTGAAACCTTTGTTGATGTATTCTTTGCCATTATCTGAGTGTAGGGTTTGTATTCTACATCCCGTCTCGTTCTCCATGGCTGCCTTAAATTTCTGGAATTTGTGAAATGCCTCGTTTTTCCCTGCAATGAAATATACGTGGACTTTACATGTATAATCATCAATGAATATAATAAAATACTTCTTCTTGGAGTGTGATGCTGTTCGCATGGGGCCACAAATATCCGTATGAATCAAATCGAGAATGCTGGCCGCTCACTTCATTCATTCCTGAAAAGGTTGTTGGGAAGCCTTGTTTGCTGCGCATCTATCGCAAAAGAAATCCGGTGGCATATAGTCTGGTAAACGTACACGGACTTGCTTCTTATCATCCGTTCTAGGCTTGTTTTATTGATATGTTCTAAGCGTTCATGCATTATATGCCAGAAATCCTCTCCTGTCGTAGTTGCAGAATATGCGGATGTAGTGTCACTCGGCATGCTGTTGATTGTGTATAGATTCCCCTTTCTCGATGTGTACATTAACTCCTTATTGTTCTTCAGATTGATTACCATTACACCATTCAGGCGTATATTTACTCCTCTGTCCCTGCGAGCCATCATCCGGCCTATCGAGAAGAGGTTCTTGCCTATATCTGGAACGTATAGTACGTCCACGAAGGTGCCTGAAGGTTCATCAACGTTTCCATATAGATGTATGCCTATATTACCTTTTTCTTGAGTGTAAATGACGTTATTATCATCTAGCTTGATAGGTATGAGATGCTCAAACTTCTCGTACATAGAGAACTACTCCCGGTGAGCTGTCATATGCTGTGTTGCACCCAAATCCATGAGCCAGAACTCTTCGCTGCATGCATAAGTACTGTTTGGTATATAGCTTACATTTGCACTGGTGCCGACATTGACGTCACCATTTTTCGCTGTCTGAAAAGTGTTTTGTTGACCAGGATTTGTAGATGTCGAACTGGTGGAATTGTATCTGCAACTAGCATTGGTGGAACTAGTGGTTGGTTCTGAATTTTCTCTTATTTCAATAGTTTCTGCATATGGATAGGTCACTGCTTCTGCGAAGAATAGACCTCCGCCACTGCTGTTCTCATTGTTGGCATCCACTGTGTTTGCCTGCCATTGTCCTTATTGTTGGCAACCCTTTTCCTTCTTCTTGCGATTGCAGTCCTGCTCATGATGTCCATGCTTATTATAGTAAAAGTATTTACCGTCGAATTTCTCGCATTGCTGGCCTTGACCTTTGTTCGGCTTGCCTTTGCCTCATCCATGTGCTCTACCATATAATACTTTCTCGTCATATTCCTCATTGGCATTGTTGCTGCCTAGCCTCGTTTCCTCATTTAAAAGGCTTGTGATAATGTGCTTATAATCTGATAATCTGCCAGATTCTCTCATAGCAGCGACAACCACATTGTACACTTCAGGAAGGCCTCGTATAAGAGCCAGGACCTTGTCTTCATCCTTGATGGTATCTGCCAGCATAGATGTAAGGGAATTCACTTAATTCGCCAGCTCATCGACTCAATTGGTGTAGTCCCGGATGCTCTTCTTGGACTTAATTCGAAGATTGAATAGTTGTGCCTTTAAGTGGAATCTGTTTGATGCGAATGCCTATTGATGGTGATTGTATAAAATCTCCCAGACTTCATTTGCCATCGTAGCATTGATTACCAGCTTTATTTGCATATTTGAAAGGGTGAACGTAATCTCCCTTAGTGCTTTGCGATCTTTCGCAGTGTCGTATGTCGTTACTTGCACCTGTGGCTTCCAGTAGTCCTCCAAATCACATTCTTCAAGAAGATTCTTCATATGATACACCCATATGGCGTAGTCCTTACCATCAAAGATAGGAATCGTCCTCTTTACTGTTGACGTTGGCGCCACTGCTGGAATGTTCATCGTCATGGAAGTGAAACCCATTCCAGCTGTGTTTGTGTTCATGTTATCAGGACTTGGCGGCACACTGCTAGCACTGCTTGAACTAGTAGCCATTGTATAGCATATGTGTAAGAGGGGTGTATAGCTGCTAACCGGGGCTCATGACCTGTTGTAGAATGTGGACTGTAGAGAGAGAAGCAAACTGTTTATTGCTAATTCTTACGTGCTTTTACGCATCGCAATTAGTGACGTTTACATGATGATGTAGTCAAGGAAGGCTGCGCCACCATATATATTGAGTTATAACCTACATATTTCAATAGATAGCATAGAAGATCTGGCTCTAAGCCACCTACTATAGAGAAGAGATCAAGTAAGCTCTGAAGGATCAGCTCAATATAACTTACTAAGAAATGAGTGAGAATCCAAACATATTCTATACTAGAATTCAATATTAGATAATCTTTATAAATTACACTGCTGCAATCCAAGACCAAGTAGCTGAGATAATCTTAATGAAAAGAATTCTCCCAGAGATAGTCCTAGCTATCTACTCATTAGTAAAAATCCTGGATCTATCACAAAAAGTCACCTATGCTCAGTGAGATTAGATAGCCAGACACTCACAAGACTATATAATGAAAAGTATCACTAGAGTTAGAATTGAAGTACTCAAGGCAATTAGTATAATCTCTACCATAGTGATCAATTAAAATACACCTCAGCTAAGAGCTACTGAGCAGTAGAGAAATAATGACCCTATAGAGGAACTTACTAAGAATTTTACTGAAATTTCAGCCTACTTAAGAGATGTAGTAAAGAAAATTAGAGAAAGAGATTACTGCCTACTTCAGAAGTTTGCTACTATCTCTTTTTTTTTTTTTT
>RBNI01006053.1:0-11795 GCA_003990745.1 Jimgerdemannia flammicorona
AAAAAAAAAAAAAAAAATTTTGGAATAGATTTATAGCAACTAACTGATTAAGCAAATTTCAAATTTCAAAATAGATATATTCTGTCTTTAGTACAACATCAATTTTGAAATTACTTATGAGTACCAATATAATAAAGACTGTCTGTTATTGAATAGTATGTCTTTAACTTATCAATAGCTGCTATTATTGCCTAGTGAATGGTATCCAGCTCTCCTGTCTTTGCTATATATATTTGAATATCTTTATCATTACCCTCCAATATATTCAGTAGAAAGTTATAAATTGGAATAGCTACATAAATTATTATATATTTATGCTGAGCTGCAAGATCTATTGCTTTTTGAAAGCTCTTTAGAACAGAAATAATATCTTTTAGTATCTGCCAAGTATATTTACATATCTTTAATGGCATATTTTCACAAATCTTTATTAGCTATAACCATTGAGGTTAAGGGCTATTAATAAAAATTAATTTATTAATAAATATAATATAATATAATATTATAATATAAAGCTTACCTCTGATAATTCCAAGGCCCATTCAATCACAAAATATATTGAGTTCTACTGAGTCTTAACATCCAAAATTAGTTCTTTGGATTGCTGATTTCAAAAGCTTTATATTGTACTTTAAATCACTCAAGATGCTGTGATGATGACCAGATCTTAATAATACTTATCTGGAACCTTGAAGTTATTTCTCTATCATTATCAGCCTTCATACAGACTAAAAAGGCCTGAGCAGACAGATTAATGATATGAGCCAGACAGTGAATATGTTAAATTGGCTAATAGTTAAGGTCAGTATAAAACTCTATTGAAAAAATATATTGTTATTAGATGTATTATCTGTTGTTATAGCCAATATCTAGAGAGAAAAATCAATAATTCAAAATATAAGATAACATTTTTTTTCAAAAATCCTAATCTTTTTTGAAAATTCTAACCTTTTTAAAAATCCTAAGCTTTTTTGAAATTCTCAATCTTTTTCAAAAATTCTGATCTTTTTTGAAAATCCTGACCTTTTTCAAAAATTCCAACCTTTTTTGAAAGTTCTGACAATTTTTGAAAATCTTAATCTTTTTCAAAAATTCCAACCTTTTTTAAAAATCTGACCTAAAGACTCACTCTCTATATTCCTTTATCTGTATATCAAAATCTTGAATATATCTTCTAAAGGTATCAGTAAGATTTTCACCCAAATGAGATCCTAATAGCTTGATAATATTATTCAACATGCAGTTGAGTTGCTAATTCTGACAGATCCAATGTACATTAATTGAAAGATATTTGACCTGGCATATTCTATTTTCGAATAAATTAAATTAAAATTAGATTAATTCAAATAGACATTTTAACTTGAAAATATTTAAATTAGTATTCAATGTTAAAATATTAGATCTTACCTGTAGCATAATTTTGACAGTATCACAGTTCTGTTTAAAGGCCAGTTTAATTTCATTTCAAATGGTTTCAGCAGAAGAAATAGTAATATCTGGTTTTGGAAGGCAAAAGAGATCTTTTATCTCCAAATTCTCAACAACTATAAAAGGCTGGCTATCATAGATTATTCAGCAAACAAGCTTTTCTCAAAATAATGGTATGGAGAATTTTGACTATTTTGAATAATATAAAGTAGCAATAAATTAATAAGAAAAAAACCAAAAAAAAAAAAAACAGAAAAGTTATATAAAAATACTTGCAAATAAAATAAATCTATCCCTTCTCCACCTTGATGACTCTTATGATATTTGTCAAAATGTGCTCACAAATTTGTTGTTGAACCACCAAAAGCCTTATATGATACTTTACAGTAATTACATTTGATTCAGATATCTTCATTTTCCTTATGCTCCTTTGTAAACTTCTTTCAAATACCAGAGCATTCTTATGGTTTTTCTTTTTCTTTCTTAGACTGTGATGAGACTGCACTTATAACTATATCTGTTGAAGCTATATCTGATATTGTAGCTGTTATCATAGTATCCTCTATAGATATTAGTATAAAAAGTACATCAGACATACTTGATTACTTTGAGAGAGTGTGTATTATTGTGAGTTCAACCATGTGTGTAAATTACTATATTTAGATTCATTGGAATGATTCAAATTGTGACTTGATTTGAATTATGACTTGATTCAATTCAAATTGAATTGAATTAGCACTTGATTAAATTTGAATTGAATCAAATTGATACTTAATTCAAATTGAATTGAATTGAATTGATACTCAATTCAATTTGAAATATTTGAATCCAATCAAGTTTGACTCTAATTTGATTTAATTTGATTCATTGGGAGTACTAGCTGAGAGTTACTTATTGGTATAAGTTATTCAATCTCATAGTACTTCTTTAATTCTTGTTAATAGCAGAATGGTTTCAAATATTGAATTCTTCTAAAATATTATTAGGCTATATTTTGATCAGAGTCTTCAGAAATTTATATACTGATAGTAGGTAGTTTTGTAAGAATCTATTGATATTTAATAGTGTAATGTGCCGGCTCAATGGAGGCAAATTACAAGGTTGGGGGTTGATGTAGTTTGGCTTGAGCCCCCAGTTACTTTGTCAAAAAGCAACAAAATGTTCTATGATTCCTGAGGTCCTTGGTGTTTTTAGTGGTATAATAGTCAAAAGCTGGATATCTGCGAGTGGTTTCCTTATTGGGATGGTCTCTCTGGGTGTAGCGGCAATTTGTGTGTGAATGGACTTCCTTCTTGGGTCAACTGGGAATGGTACAATTTTGTGTAGCGAGGTAATTTCCAAAAGTATGCAATTTCTGGGTGTCGGTCTTGGTGCGATGATCTCTGTGTAGCGTGATGATCTCCAAAAGTATGCGATTTCTGGGTGACATGCGATTTGGCTGACAACTCGATTTGGGTGCGGGTTCTCCAAAATTGGCGGGCTTCTGGGAATAATAACTCAGTGATTCTTCTGGAAATAGCAGATGGTGCGGATTCTTCCTGAAACGGGCTCACTGGGAACAAACTAATAACTCGGATGGCGCGGATAATTCAGATATCGCGGATTCTTCCTGAATCGGCGGCTTCAACTGGGAATACGAATAACTCGAAAACGGCAGATGATACGGATTCTTCCTGAATCGGCGGTTCTCCTTGAAAACGGCGGCTTAACTGGGAATCAACTTGGATGGCGCGGATTCTTATAAATTGGTGGCTTCAATTGGGGATACGAACAACTGGCGGCATTCTTTGGGAAAGGGTCTCTTGGCAAAGTTACATCAAAGACTGGCTTCGTTTGCATGGAGTTGCGTCGATAGATTGGCTCTACTGCGAAGTTGCGTCAAGGACTGGCTTGTGGCAAGGCTTTCTGGGAATGCAGAAACTGGGGTTCTTCAGGCTTATCTGGCAAGCGTACCAATAATTCCAAAGGTGGCGAAGTTCTTCCTTGAACTTGGTGGCAAATCTTCAAGCTTTGTATCGGAAAGTGGACCGGAGTGGGAATAAGGGGACCAATTGCTCAATCTATAGAGGCTTTTTTCGTTTGCACTTCAATTCGGACTGAGGTTTATTCACTCTTGTCTCTGGGATAATTTATACAAGTTGGTTACTATCTGGTTACTATGTGGCTAACTATAGATCTGCTACTTATGGCAGGTGTACAGAGTCTGTACAGGTAAACAGACCCTTTCTGGTATCTCTGGCTATTTATACAGTTTTCTGCTGGTTACTATGCTGTGTGTTCACGTCATCTTGCCTAATTGTTCATGTCATCTGGTTAAGATATAATTTGGGTGATACGTTTTGGTTTGTCACAATAGCTATAAGGATAGCTATAGCAATCTTGCTCTTTGTCTGTTCTTAGTGTCATTACTAGTTATCTATATTGTAATAAGTTATCTTATAAATGTCATAGGATATTTATACTTCTCTTCATTATGAATATAACTCTCTTTTGGAAATTTTATTGAAATTTTCATTATATAAGATATCTATATTAGACTACTAATTATTCAGTATTTAGCAGGAGACTATCTTCTTTTTTCCAGGTGGTATCATATTCAAGATAGCCTTTTCATTTTATAAGATAGGATCAGATAGACTTGAAAGCTCATCTAAATTATCAGTTCTTATTATTTAAAATATAATTAACTTTATAATTTAGTTCTTAGTTAATGATAAGAAGAATTATCACCTCAGCAATAGTAGCAACTAATAGAACTCCTTTATAAATATCAGAACATCTTTACTATAGACTATGGCAATCTTTCATATAACTTATTATATTACTATAGTATAAATACAGAAAATTTGACACTCATCTGATAGAAACCTTATAGAATACCCCACTATCTAAAGATAATTTAGAAAGAATATATTCAGAAACTTATAGATAATAGAGTTATTTAAACCTCCATCAGCTTCTAGACTAGCTCTATATTAATTATACTAAAGAAAGTAGAATAGAGACTCTGTATAAATTATAGGAAACTCAACTCAGTAGTAGAAAATATACTTACTTCTTACTCAGAAACAATGTTCTCCTAGACTAACTACAAGATACCAAATATGTACTTTAGCAGTATAGAGCTTTTTGCAGAATTCTATAAAATCTCTATAGACCTTAAGGATATCTATATGACTGTCATTCTCATTTTAGAAAAACTGTTTAAATATCTCTAAATATTCTTTAGACTCTATAATATACCTCTAATCTTCCAGAGGATGATGAACTTGGTCTATACTCCAATAATCTATTACTGTCTGATTATCTATAAGGATGACTTCAATATTTATTCAGTTATATTTTGAAGAATATTTATAATACTGAGAAGAGTTCTTCTAACTTATGTATCTGAAAGATTCATATGTGACTCAATACTAAGAAATAGTACTTTGAAAAACAGAAACTCAAATTTTTTGATTTATTGTTTTTAAAGAAGAAACTCATAGAGACCCAAAGAAAGCTAAGAAGATTAATAACTGACTATTACTTAAGATTTTAAAGAAAATACTATTATTTCTGATATTAGTATCTTACTATAAAAGATTCATCAAGATATTTACTTAAATTGCTATACTAATCTAAATACTTTTTAAGAAAGAAGTATTATATAAATAGATGAGATCATAAGAACTAGTCTTTAGAGAACTTAAGCACAATATAACTATAGCACAAGTCCTTATATAATCTAATCCACAGAAGCTATTCAACTTATATATAAATAACTCTAAAGATAGTCTTAGAGTAGTCTTAGTCCAGGATGAATCTGACCAGTATATAATTTGATAGCTTATACAAGCTGAGCTATTAATCAGCAGTAAGTCTACTATGATAATACCAAATTAAAATATCTTGTAGTCATATAGCAATTACTCTATTGAATCAGTATCTTATTAAAAAAAATTTACTCTGATAACTAACTATGCTATCTGCAAATAACAATTCAACTATAATAAATCTATTAAAATTCTTATCTGCTAGATTCTTATCTTATAGAATTACAAAATCACTATTATCTATAAAGTAGAAAAAGCTTATAATAATATTGATATTCTATTTTATCAATTCCAATAAACTAGAAAAAGAGTATACTAAGAAACTATTCCTAATAGAAGTTCTCATAATTATTAAAAAACAAGAATATCTCATCTGATAAAAATATCAGAAAGTTTACTAAGAATAGATAAACATAGAAGAGAAGCTATAAAAAATATACTGATACTGACCAAATCTTAGAATATAAGTTAGAGATATACTTAAGAAATATAATACCTACTAGAAGTACAAAGAAAGAAAGAACTATCTAGTATAAATATAACTAATTGCACTACCAGTCCATATATTTCAAAGATGGAGAGCAGAAGTTATTAAATCTCTTTTAGTTATGCTAAGAAGAAATAAATATATCTTAATATTTAAAGAATATCTAACCAAATAGTCTGAAGCTTTCTCTATAAAAATCACTAATATCTTAACCATTATTGGTCTTCTCCATAGTCTCACACTCAGATATAGACCTCAATAGAACTTAACTCTAACTCAGGCATAGAATTTATTAATAATATAATTATAAGTAATATTTAAATTTATAAGATTTACTTAAAATAGACTATGTTATACTATCTTCAAATTAATAGTATAATAAAATAAATAAACCAGACTATTAAGTCAGAGTTTTCTGAGTTAATTCTATTAATTAGAACTACTTACTTGAGATCTTATTGGAAATTCAGAACATCTCTATCATATCTCTTAAACAATAGCTATTTGAGATAATACTTACTAAGAAAATCAGAACTACTGATTATGAGATTCTCAGAGACTACTTTTTAAAAACAGAATAATTATATAATTAATCCTGAGCTCAGATAATTAAGGTCTAGAAAAGATAAAAAAAGTATAATAATCTGAAATAGAAGAATCAAAGATAAAAATTTAATTTTTATTTCAAAAAGTATAATTAAATCTAACTCTGCTACTAAATTGGATCTCAAATAGAAAGCATCTTAACTTATATATAATGTTAAAGAAATCTGTAATAGAATACTTAAGAAGAGTAGAGTGAAGAAAACATTTATTTATTAATACTAGTGTTGAGATAGTAACTTGATATATCAATATGTGATTGGTGATTTCATTAGTCTTATATCATCTATCAGTAATATAAGAAATATGCATCCTATTCCAACTTAATAAAATGCCCCTCTTTCCAACAAAGGTTATGAGCCCTACTAATATTATATGGCTATAGCATATATATCTTATAAATATATGCTATATAATTATATATAGTAGAAATGTTAAGTGACAAATAATCTAGCAATATGAATATACCAATTATGAGTATTCTAGTAATGAGAGCAGTCTCTGTTATACATAAGTATAAATACAGCCAAGAGGTCTATCCTGATCTTTGATGGGAAAGATTATACCATCTGGGTATTCCATATGATAAATCTCCTTGATGAATGCAGCTTAGTGGAGTATACAAAGCCATAAGCACAGATTCAAGACTATGATCCCATAAATGATCACTGAGCATTATATGAGATTGTATTCATATTATTGAACTCACAAATGAAGCTCATAATATATACTATAATGGCCAATAGTATGAGAAGCCCTATATAATCATCATGTGCAAGTATCCATATTGAATAGATTCCATCTGAAATCTCAGCTATTTAATCTCTGAATGAAGTCTAAGGAGAGCATCTGCAAATATGCTAGTTGTATTAATGATCTGGTGAATTAAGTGAATTCTCTCAGTGCATCTGAGATTGTATTAGCAATAAAGATAAGGTTATAGCATTCATAAGAGGACTTCTGGATATATATAATATCATTATCAGTGTTATATACAAGAGCAGTACTCATATAGACTATGTCTACATAATAATGAGCCTCATAAATAAGGAAATGTGCCAAGGAAATAGTGCCAAAGAAAATGACAATGAAAGGACATTCTATGGGTTCTGCAGATGTAGCAACAAATGAGAGCAAAGGTATGGTTAACAAAGCCAACAAACTCAAACCCAAGCTCAACAATATAACAGTCAATCAACCAAATATAATGGCTATTATGAATACTGCAGCAAGTATGAAAATAGGAAGCACTAATGTCATCACTGGGAAAATAACAAGAAGAGTAGTGAAAAGCATGGAAAAAGCCAATGTTGGCAATATGAGAGCAATGGTGAGAACTATCAAAAAAAGTGTGAAAATTCAAATACTGCCTAAACTGATGAAAGTGGTAATCTATTTTTTGTACAAGCTGCTAGTTACACCAGTTCTACAGCCTTCACATCTATGTAATCTGGTCAGAAGGATGACAATTTTGGGCTGAAAAGTCCTGCCAAATATACTGTCAGTTCTACTAGCATGAGATCTATAAGCAATTCCACAATTGATAAATTCACTAACTTGTCATCTATAAATAATAGTTAGTAAAATACTTTTGGGCTGATAAAAAGTGATGACATAAACACTGCCAGTAGTATGGATAGGAAAACTGCTAACTATATATCTACTGAATATGTAGCAAATATAGCCAATGACAATAATGTCTGATTAATAGATTCTGGAGCCATGTAATATATAATATCACACAGAGAATAGTTCTTTATATATCAGCCATTCAAACACTCTGTACTCATCAAGTTAGGAGATAATAATATTATCTATATTCAAGGAAAGAAAAATGACAGCATATATCTCTACAGAAATATCATCAAGCCTACTACTACTCTTGTAGACATACTATATGCTCTAGAGATAGGAAAGAACCTCTTCTCTATAGGCAAAATAATGACCCATGATAATAAAGATATATATATATATATTTAAAAGACACAATAGTATATAATTTAGATAACAACAAGAGATTAATTATAGCCTTAAAATATAGTAATCTTTATATAATCAATAGTATACTAAATTATATGAAAGTCTCTACATACACAACAACTACACTCAATGCATCTAATATGTGGTATCAATGCTTAGAATATATCAGCAAAATAAGTCTCAAACATATAATAAGAATTAGATCTGTCAATGGATTGCTGGTATATATATACATATATGACAATTTCTTCTGTGAGGATTGCACAGCAAATAAAGCATCTTGGTGACTATTCAAAGAATGATTAAAGCACATATCAGGTATTCTTGACCTCATGTATATAGATATATGTATATGGGCCAATGTATATGACATTATATTCTAGGAAGAGATATTTTCTCACATTCATCAATAATTATATATATAAAGTATATGTTTACCTTCTATCAGTAAAGAGCAAGGCTTTGGATAAATTCAAAGAATTTAAAACAATTACTGAGAATGAGACAGGACATAGAATATGTGCTATATGATCAGATAATGGATGTGAATACATCAACCATATGTTTAAGCAATTCTGGATAAAATATGGCATAAGCCATCAAATGATAGCTCCCTATATGTCTCAACAAAATGGCATGGCCAAGTGATTTAACTGTATGGCTATAGAAATAGTATATATAATGATCAATGTCACCAGACTATCATATTCTTATTAGGCCAAAGCCATAAACACTATAGTATATATATGTAATCAATATGTATCTTGATCACTAAGTAAGGATTCTAGTAATAATAAGTATTCTAGAGATAATAATCTTATCTCTGAAGAATTATAGAGTAGATATAAGTCAGATGTATCACATCTATGCATATTTGGCTGCAAGGTATATATCCTTAACAAAAGCAATACTATCTAGGATAAATTCTAACCCAAGGTGAGCAAGCACATGTTTTTTGGGTATTCTAGCAAAGCATACTGGCTATGGGATCTATATAAGAGATGTATAGTCATCTTGAATGATATATAGTTCAGAGAAAAAGGAAATAGCTTGGAACTCCATATAGAAGTACTAGTCAAAACCTCTACATCTATATCCCAGCTAGTATAAATACAATATCTATCATCCACCTCTCCAGTACTCAATTAAAATTATTTTCAACTACTATATGTATTTGAGCTTAAGCTAAGGATAATGGAGATCATAGATGAAGATAGTAGTGAATCCTCTAATGATGAGGGATTCTCCAACTCTATAAAGGGTAAAAAGTACTCAAATATTTAGCAAGAAACTCATTCAGAATTAGGAAGTTATTGGGATATACAAGTAAGCCCTAGATGGTAATATAAGGACCATATGAGCTACACCAAAGTATATGAATACATATATATTATAATATCTTCTGACAAGCCAAGTATATATAATAAAGCTAAAAATTGTCCTGAAAATAAGAAATGGAAAAAAGCCATAGATGAAGAATATGATTTGCTCATCCAGAATAAAATATGAGATCTAGTACCTCTTCTGCCAAATTGTCAAGTTATTGGATTAAGATAGATATATAGGATAAAGCTCAATACTGAAGGAAATGTAGAGCAGTATAAAGCTCATTTTGTTACTAAGAGTTATTTGTAAGATTATGACATAGACTACAATGAGATATTTTTACTATTATTCAAGTTTACTTTACTTAGAGTACTCCTTGCAATTGGCACTCTATATAACCTAGAAATCTGCCAAATAGATATTAAGACAGTCTTTCTGAATTATGATATAGACACCAAACTATATATTTATCAACTATAAGGATATGAACTATATGATAGCCAGAATGGTGAGCTCATATACAGACTGTCTAAAGGATTATATTTCATTAAGTAAGCAGTATATCTATAGAATAAAAAAATTGATAAATATCTCCTTAATAATATATTTAAGCATTGTAAAGTAGACAATTATATATATATATATTATTATAATGATGGTGTAGTATTTATTAGCATATGAGTTGATGATATCATCATTATAGCTAGCAAGAATAGGCTTAATAGAGTAAAGGAAACTCTATGCCAAAAATTCAAGATGACTGACATAGGTAACATTTCCTTCCTTTGGAGATATCCATCACATATGACAGGAAGATATATACCATACATCTCTCATAAGAAACCTATGCCAAAGCCAGTCTTGAATGCTCCAATATGAGTGATTGTAAGCCCATTAGTACTCCTATAGATACTTTTATGAAATTATGGAAGCCCAACAATATGCATAAGAAAGATGATAATAATATACCTACTAAGAATAGTGCTGAAGACAATGAATCAATAAGCAGTCAATTCCCTCATATATTTAATACTTAGAATAAGGCTCATTATATCATACACAATGAATAAAGTGGCACAGTATTCCTCTTGGTATGATAACTTATATTAAGAGAATTTTCAGATATCTTAAGGGTACAGCATACTATAGACTCACTCTTAGTGACATTGGATTGGGTGAGTGTAGTGGTATCTGGTTATCTAGTACATTCAATACTAATTGGGCTAGAGACTTAGATGACTGCTGATCTATAACTGGGTACCTCTTTCACATTGGTAAAGAATCCATCATTTTATAGCAAACATACAAGTAGAGTTCCATAACAATATCCTCAATACAAGCAGAGTACCAGGTATTGTCATTAGTAATAAAAGAAGCCATTTGGCTCTGTAAACTGTCAAAGAAACTCAGTTTCACTCAGAAGAACTCTATGCTGATTAGACAAGACAACCAATCAACTATAGTACTTACCAAGAATCCAGTACATTATAGCAGAATGAAACATATTGATATACAATACCATTTTATTCATGAGTATATAGAAAATGATGCTATATACCTAGAATATATCTCCACAGAGTATATGACTGCTGATTTACTTACTAAAGCCCTTCCAAAGCCAAAGTTCAAGTAATACATTGAAGAAATGAGTCTTACTCCAGTTCTTGATTGATCACCAAATACTTTTCAGACTGTGAAAAGTCTCTCTTACTATATGTATATATTGATTATATCCCTCAACTATAAGTGAATAATATTATATTATATTTTTCATATATAAGTATATTATAGTGCATTTCTGTAGGTAATACTGTAAATATTTTGGGTATTTTGAAATACTTTTCAAACTGTGAAAATTTCTTAAATATAAGATTATATGTATTTTAGTATTTGGATTATATGTAGTTCTAGCTATTTTTTTTACATATGTTATATATTGCCTTTTTTTTTTTTTTTTTTTTTTTTTTTTTTTTTTTTTTTTTTTTTTTTTTTTTTTTTTTTTTTTTTTTTTTTTTTTTTTTAGTATATTTTTGTATATTTCTTTTTTTTTACATGTCTTATTAAGTAGGAGTATTGAGATAGTAACTTAATATATCAATATATGATTGGTGATTTCATAAGTCTTATGTTATCTATCAGTAATGTATAAAATATAC
>RBNI01006054.1:0-11795 GCA_003990745.1 Jimgerdemannia flammicorona
GATAATATATCTTGATTGAGATTTGTGGCTTTTTTTTTTTAAGCAACAAAGCTGTATAATAGAATAGGTACTAGAATAGATAGAATGATGAGATAGAGTACTGAAATAGATAGTAAGATAGAGTAAAGAAGTGAGGTAGAGTGAAGAGATAAAACAGAGTAAATATAAGAGAATATATATTAGGGTACTGTTATATAGTTCTGGAAGAGTTTTCAGAAAGTTCTAGATATTCTAGAAGACTGTTTTCTTAAGGTCAAGATCAATTTCATATAGAATACATTATCTATACTTATTGATTTTAATATCTTAACTAAAGTCCTTTTTTAGACTTATTTTAAATATTTAAGATTTTCCTTATTTCAAAAAGTTTAAGAAACCAAGACCAGTTTAGTTGAATTGACATATCACTGTAGATAATACTCAATTAGAAAATTTTTAGATTTAGTTAGAAGTGGGACCTAATATAGTACAGATTTACTTAAGAGTGATTTGTGGGTTATTAAATAGATTTATTTACTATTTATAATATTACTATTGACTACTACTAGGAGCATATGAAGAAATATTTATAAGGAGAAGTATTCATTTGATTCTTGACTATATTCTTATATATTTGTATCTGAGATTTGGAGGAGAGGGTATTTATACTAATGGGAAGCTATCTGGATTAGGCTATTGTCACATAGTGGTTGCTGAGTTCTTCAAATATGTCAGATTCTCTTCAAGGTGTATCTCTTAGACTAACTCAAGTTTGTTATAAGCAAGTTCTTATTGGAGTACCTTCCCAAGGTCTTATAGTTCTCAAACATCTTATCTTTAAACTATCTTGTTATCTCTTAGATTACTTGCAAGAAAGTGTATATATTGTACTGAGAGGAACTGACTTTATTTCAGAGAGAATAAGAGAGATATTTATACAAAATATAATTCAATGGTTGCTAAGATATAAAGCTAAATATAAATTCCAATAACTAAAATAAAATGTCAGAACAGGAAAAACTGCTAAGTTCCAGGGTTGGTACTGATGGTTGTACAGGTTCAAAATGCTGGTATAATTTGGTATCACATCAGAATACTAGTGCTGGCATTATTTAGTGTTACATCAAAATACTAATGCTGGCATTATTCAGTGTCACATCAAAATGCCGGTGCTGGCATTATTCAGTATAACCAAGGGACTTAGAGCAGAATGTTTAAGATTATAGGGGCTTCATCATCAGAGGTCAGGATGTCTTTGAAGGAGATGAGGTCTATAAACATCTCATTTGTCTCGTTGTTGTCATTGCATAGATCATGTGTTTTGTATACTTTGCATGCTTTGTCATGTGTCTCATGTATGTTGCATGGGATGACATCATTACCAATGACATCATCATATTTGGCAGTAGGGAAATTGGGGGCTCTCCAATTTATGAGGTTCTCTTCTACAAAATAAGAGACAAATGTAGGGTCTTGGGGGGGTCTAATCTGGATGCTTGGGCCTTGGAATACTGAGATCAATTCTTGCAGGAATTGGTCTAGGTTGTCCTAAAGGATGAGATGCCAGAAGTCTTCTACTTCATCACTATTGAGGGTAATAGTGGACTGGGCTTCTGTAGCCACTCTGGCTTCTAGTACATTGATATGGTGGGATAACAGGTCTCTGAAATCTGAGACTCTAACATACTCCAAGTTGGGAATCAACTATGGTGCATGCCTGAAGATCTGATGGATCGTCTTAGCTATCCTTATTTCATATATATCTATAGGAGTGGCATCTTATAGCTCTTGAGTGCTGGCCTGTGGGAACTCCCAGCAGAGGAGATTTCCTATTTCATACTCCTGCTACATTTGGAGGTATTCAGTAGTAATAGTGATCCTTGTTTCCATTTCACAGCAGTAGAGGATATAATAATAAGGGTCACCAGTATCCAGGTTGATACTAGGAGTCCTTCTTGAGCAGGTCCTCATGGCTCTTCTGATGTCTTGGAACATTCTTTCTTTAACTGAGATGCCTTGGTGGTTCCTTGACCTTGAGATTTGGTGAGCAGCAGGCATTTTATTTGTAGTAAGTCTTTGAGCTATTTTGGGATTGGTGGGTCTTGTTGGTTGCTGCTACTGTAGTTCCTTGATCCTTCTTTTATATTCCTCAAGATACTCAACTATGGTCACAATGACTCACAGTTGGTCATCATTACTCATCTCATATACCATATGATCTTCTTGTGCTCTGATCTGGTGGCTTGTAAGGAAAGACTGTCTTCTGTACTGATGTCATCATTCTGGGATCACTATTACATCTTCCTCCTAAATAAGGATCTTCTCGAGTATCCTTATTCATTGGTCCAGTCCTGAAAAATTTGCTAATCCCATAACCTCTGGCAAGGGGTCAAAAAGTGGTATTTATTGGCTGGTATCTTCCTTTTGTATTTTGGTGTAATGGTGAAGGGTCACTCTCTTCATATAGAGCAAGGGCCTGATTCTGATCTTGACTAATCAGTTGATGGTTTGAACTCCTCTGGCTTCAAAAGTCTCATAGATAAGTAGTTACTAGTGCTGTATCCCTTAGAGAATGGTCCAGACAGATAGTCTGCTGGTCATGGGACATACTGTTATGATTCATAGACTAGAATCTCATGGGTGGTCATCATGTTTTACTTCTCTTATATAGGTTCATAGTACTTCTTGAGTCTGTTCCTATATACCATAGTAGGCAGTATGGTCCCTGAGATTTTTCTAAGCCAGAAGGTAGTTCCCTTGATATCTTGCATGTAGAAGGGTCCTTCTCATTTGGGCTCCAGTTTTCATGACCATGAGGCTTCTACCATATTTCGATACAGTAGGATCTTTTCTCTGATTCAGATGGGTTCTAGGGTCTTGTGATTCTTTTCTGCATTCTTCCTTATCAGTACTTGTGACTTGATAATATAATCTTCAGCCTTCTTCCTGATTTGGTGTAGCCTCCAGGTTTTTGCATCGACCTATCTCTAAGTTAGGTTTAGATTTGTGGCTGAGGTTCCATCAGAATCTTCTTCTCTAAAGAGCAGCTCCCTTGGGGTAAAGTATATGCTCTATGACCATATATCTCATAGGACAGAGAGGGCAGTTGGGAGATAATTATTCCAATTTTCATATGTCTCTGAGATCTTCACCAGAATGTTCTTGAGGGTCTTATTGGTTCTCTCTATCTGTCCATTTCCTTGAGGGTGGTACATGGTGGTCTTGATGTGCTGGATCTTGTATTTCTGATATATTATCTCATAGAATCTATTGACAAATTCTGTGCTATAGTCTGTTGTAATTTACTTTGATGTCTTGTAGTGGCAGATGATTTCTCAGTGCAGGAAGTCAACTATAGAGAGGACATTGGCTTCTTGTAATGCTCCTGCTTCTATCCATTTAGTAAAGAGGTCTACAATAACTATAATATAGCAGTTTTCTGATAGTGTTACTGGCAGTGGCTCAATGATATCTATTGCGATGTGGTGGAAGGGGATAGGCTCAATTCTTGATGACCTGGGTACCTGGTCTTGCTGATATTGTTTCTGTTTTTAGTACTTGTCATACCCTTTGACAAATTGGCACAGGTCTTCTTCCATCTTGAGCCACTACATAGTTCTTCTTGCCTTGTTGTATATGTTGGTTCCTCCTAGGTATCCTTGCTCATATACTTCCTTCATTACTTGATACTTCTTGTATTTGGGTATTACTAGCTTTCCTCCTTTTCTGAGTATAGTGTTGTCTAGTTCAAACTGTTTCCAAGTCCAGTTGATGATGGTGATTGTCTAGAGTTCGAGGTGGTTGGGCATCTTCCACTGCCCAAGATAGCTGATTAATCTATAGTATAGCTCCTTATTCATATTGAATAGTCTTGATGAGGATATTTTGGAGTGTCCTTGAGAGTGCATCAGCATTGTTATTGGTTCTTCCTAAGCAGTACTTGACAGTATAGTCATACTCTTGTAGCCTGTAGATCCATCTGACATATATTCCTTTGGGGTTCAGAGTGTGGAATAGCCAGACAAGAGCAGAATGGTCTGTTTGAATGGTGAAGTATTTCTCGGATAGATAGTAGTAGAACTTGTTTACCGCCCAAACTACTGCTAAGTATTTGAGCTTGCATGACTTGTAGTTCTGTTCTGCTCTATAGGTACCTCAGCTTATATATGAGATGACATATTCATGTCCATCTTTCTTCTGAGCTAGGACTGCTCTAAGTCCTATAGTACTTACATCTGTCTGCAGGATGAATTCTAGGTTCCAATCTGGTCTTCTGAGGATAGGTGCTTGGGTCAACCTGGTCTTGAGTTCATTGAAGGTTTCTTGGCATTCCTTGGTCCATTCAAATTTGGTTTCCTTCTTGAGTAGCTCATAGATAGGTGCTGCAATATTGAAATATCCTTTGATGAATCTTCTGTAGTAGCTAGCCAGTCCAAGGAAGGCATGGACTTCTGTGGTTGTTCTGAGTCTCAGGTAGGTTGCAACAGCCTCAATCTTCATGGGGTCTGTGTGGATTCTGGTCTGGTTGATGAGATGTCCTAGATAGGCAATTTTCTGAGCTGCAAACTTACATTTCTTAGGCTTGATGTAGAGGCCATGCTCCTTGAGCTTCTTGAGAGCTAGCTGTATATGATTGATATATTTCCATGCAGTATTACTGAAGATGATCATATCATCAATATAGATAAAGAGCCATTTTCCAATCTCATTGCTAAAGACTCTGTTCATCATTCACTGAAAACTTGCTGGGGCATTGCACATTCCAAATGGCATTCGCAGGTAGATATAGGTGGTATCAGGTATAATGAAAGCTGATTTCTCACTAGCATCTTGAGTGAGACCAATCTGATAGAAGCCTGAGAACAGATCCAGAGTGGTATAGTATTTGGCTTTGCTTCCAAGAATGATAAGGATTTCTTGAATATTTGGTAAGGGCTGCCTATCCTTCTTGGTGATGGCATTGAGCTTCCTATAGTCAATATAGAGTCTTGGTACAAACTCTCTAGGCTTACTTCCTTTCTTTGAGGTGAGGACAATGGGTGAAGCCCAGAGACTGATAGCTTGCTTGATGATTCCAGCTTCTTCCATTTCCTTGAGTTCTGCTTGCAGCCATTCTCTGTAGGTAGGTGGTATGGGTCTGGCTTTCTGGTAGATGGGCTTGGTATCACCAGTATCAACTTCATGGTAGTACTTGGGTTCTTGATTGTAGATATCCCTGAAGTCTGTAGCAAGTACTCCTTCATTCTGGTGTAGGATCTTGAGAAGTTGTTCTTCCAGGGGAAAGTTTTCTCTAATAGTATATGTGTGCTTGTTCTGGTCCTTGTCTTTCTTATATTCAAGTTCAGTAATCTTGGTAATAGCATAGGCTCCTCTTCCAGTAGATCCAAAGTCTTGTTCTTCTCTCTTGGTCTTGATGAGTTCAATGGCTTCAGTGATCTTGGGTTTCTTGATTTCATGGATCAGTATCTGGCTAATCCTGTCATGCTTCTTGACTTCGAATGGGGTAATGGGGTTGTGATTTCTGACTATAAGAAAGATCTCGCCAGTGTAATTAGGGTCAATTACTCCTCCTTTAACTGAGATTTCACTTTTGGCCAGACTGCTCCTGGTCTTGATAATTCTGGCATGGTTCTCTGGCAGCTTGACTCCAATTCCAGTGCCAAGTAGAGTAGTGGTCTGTGGTTTGAGAGTAGCATCTTGAATGCTAGCAAGGTCCATTCCTATGGCTCTTTTAGTCTTGTATTCTGAGATCTTGGCTTCAGAATGAAACTTCTTGATCTTGAGGGTGATGTTTGATTCTTGTTCCTTCTCATCATCACTGTCAGCCTGAAGCTCAGGGAGCTGGTCATTTTCTTCAGCTTTCCTTTTTGCTTCAGTGGCTTCTTGCTTGTATTTCTGTTGGCAGATTTTCCTGACTTCACTGATACAGGACCAGCAGTCATTCAGGTGTTCAGAGCAGTACATTCTAGTACCATGGGGGCATCTTCCTTGAGGGGCATAGCCATCAATGATCTTGTTGTACCACTGCTCATCTGTGAGCTTGAGTGTCTTGTTCTTGTTCTTGTTCTTATTCACTGAGTACATGAAGACCTCTGTGTCCTCTTCATCTCCTTTCTCCATGTCTGGTAGAACTCCTTTGTGGACATTGATAGAGACTTATACCTTTCTTCCTCTATAGTTGATCTGCATCTTCTGAGCATTGAGGTCAATAATGGCCTTGGCCTTATGAAGCCATTGGTTGCCAATGAGGATATCATAGTTAGTGGCACTTGTAACAATCACATCTACTGGGATGGTAGCTC
This sequence comes from Jimgerdemannia flammicorona, assembly GCA_003990745.1. Classification (NCBI taxonomy): domain Eukaryota; kingdom Fungi; phylum Mucoromycota; class Endogonomycetes; order Endogonales; family Endogonaceae; genus Jimgerdemannia; species Jimgerdemannia flammicorona. Next base: position 6,282 of record RBNI01006054.1, read on the forward strand.
CTTCTATCTTGATGGGAACTTCTCAGATTTTGCCAAGGGGGGTAGCTCATGTACCATCTGCTGTGACATAGACCATCTTGGTGGACTCTTCAATATCCCAACCTAGGCAGTCAATTGCCTTCTTACTCATAAGGCATCCTCTAGCACTGGTATCAATGATGGTATTAAAGATATAGTCTTCAATCTGATATGGGGTATAGGCTGATGTCTTGTGCTGGTCTTCAGATTCTTTACCTGAGTTTTTAGATTCTTCCTGTGCATTGTGAGCTTCTACAATCTTGTACTCTCGATTCTTGGCAATAGTTACAAGTCCTACTCTCAACTGCTGTCTGAAGGCAGGGACTTCAGCTAGCTGTCCAAAAGTAGCATTAACCTTCTGTTTCTTGAGGTCCTTGTAGATATCATACTGGTGGATCTTGGTCTTGTGCAGCTTCTATTCCTTCTTGCTTTCACTTTTTCCTGAGACTGGAGTAGTGCCTTCAATGATTTGACAGACAGCTTCATCTAACTCCATGTCTTGATCAATCTCCTCAGGTTGAGTCTTACTTTGAATAGTGATAGCTGGGGTCTTCTTTGGTCTTCCAACTGGCTTGCTGTTGCTCTTTTTGTCATAGGGCTTGGACCAGGTTCTGGTACCTTCAGTAGCAGGGTAGAATTCAAGCTTTTTGTAGTATTCTTCATCATCAGTGTCACCAATCTCCTCAGTGACTACTACATTAGTTTGTTCTCTGATTCTGCTAGAATTACTTGGTTGGGCTTTGTGTCTTGTTTCAGTCATGCAATTCTTTGCATAGTGGCCTTCTTCTCCATATATAAAGCATGTGATATTGCATTCTTCTGTAACAGCTACAAATCTCTACACTGGTCTCCTGGTAGCACTTCAGACTTCTCTAACAACATTACTAAGGTGTGTAGTCATCTTGGTGAACTGCTTGGTGAGTTCTTCCACTGGGTCAGCTTTGGCTGCCTTGGGGGTAGGTGAGGATGGTTGTCTGTTTACAACTATGGTAGGTATGATACTAGTTGGTTTTGATGGCTCTATCTTGATGCCAGTTATTTTCTCCATTGAATGTTCAGCAGAGTGTCAGGCAGTCCAATATCTCTGTACAAAGACTACTTTCTGATCAAGGGTCAGTATAGCTGGGGTAGACTGAATTGCTAGGACAATTTCAGGGTAAACTCCTTTGAGGAAGGTTGAGCCTGCTATTTGTTTCTTGAGGGCATCATCATAGCCAGCCAGGACAATCTGGTGGCAGATTTAGGTATAGAATGAGTTGGGATCTTCACCAAGTCTCTGGCAGATAGTATTGAGTTGATCCTTGAGAGCTTGCTTGATCTCTTCAGTATAGTATATTGTTCTGAGAAAGGCCTTCATATTGGTAAGTTTGGCTGCACTATTATCAACAATAGTAGCTATATTGAACTTATCTCTGGCAGGTCCTCTGAGGTTGACTGGTAGAAGGGCCAATTGTGCATCCATGTCAAGGGCTCATATGGTGGCAAATTGTTCAAAGTCTTCAATGAAGGTCAGGATTGACTCTTCAGTAGTATATCTATAGAATGTGGGGGGATGCATTTCCATCTTGTCTTGAATTCTTGCAGGGGTAACTCTTGTAGTCAGGGTAGTTATTGTGGGTTTGTTCATTTTTCAGCTTGAAAGTGAGGGATTTGTCTTGAATCACCAGCCAATAGGTACCAAGTTGTCACATAGTGGTCGCTGAGTTCTTCAAATATACCAGATTCTCTTCAAGGTATATCTCTTAGACTAACTCAAGTTTGTTATAAGCAAGTTCTTATTGGAGTGTCTTTCTAAGGTCTTATAGTCTTCAAACTTCTTATCTTTAAACTGTCTTATTATCTCTTAGATTGCTTGTAAGAAAGTATGTATATTGTACTAAGAGGAACTGACTTCATTTTAGAGAGAATAAGAGAAGTATTTATACAAAATATAATTCAATGGTTGCTAAGATATAAAGCTAAATATAAATTCCAATAACTAAAATAAAATGCCAGGACAGAAAAAACTGCTAGGTTCCAGGGTTGGCACTGATGATTGTACAGGTTCAGGATGCTGGTATAATTCAGAGTTACATCAGAATACTGGTGCTGGTATTATTCAGTGTTACATCAAAATGCCAGTGCTGGCATTATTCAGTGTTATATCAAAATGCTAGTGCTGGCATTATTCAGTATAACTAAGGAACTTAGAGCAGAATATTCAAGACTATAGGGGCTTCATCATCAGAGGTCAGGATGTCTTTGAAGGAGATGAAGTCTGCGAACATCTCATCTGTCTTGTCATTATTATTGCATAGGTCATACATTTTGCATACTTCATATACTTCATTGTGCATCTCACATATGTCACACGGGATGACATTATCACCAATGATATCATCATATTCAGTGGTGGGGAAATCAGGGGCTCTCTAATCTATGAGGTTTTCTTCCACAAAATAAGGGATAAATGTGGGGTCTTGGGGGAATCTAACCTGGATGCTTGGGTCTTGGAATACTGAGATTAATCCTTGCAGGAATTGGTCTGAGTTGTCCTGAAGGATGGGATGTCAGAAGTCTTCTACTTCATCACTATTGAGGGTGATAGTAGACTGGACTTCTGTAGCCACTCTGGCTTCTAGTGTATTGATACAGTGGAATGACAGGTCTCTGAAATCTGAGACTCTAACATACTCCAAGTTGGGGATCAATCATGGTGCATGCCTGAAGATCTGATAGATCTTCTTAGCTGTCCTCATTTCATGTATATTCATGGAAGTGGCATCTTGTAGCTCTTGAGTGCTGGCCTGTAGGAACTCCCGGCAGAAGAGGTTTCCAATTTCATACTCCTGCTATATTTGGAGGCATTTGGTAGCAATGGTGATCCTTATTTCCATTTTATAGTGGTAGAGGATATAATAATAAGAGTCACCAGTACCCAGATTGATACTAGGAGTCCTTCTTGAGCAGGTCCTCATGGCTCTTCTGATATCTTGGAACATCCTTTCTTCAACTGAGATATCTTGGTGGTTTCTTGACCTTGAGATTTGATGAGCAGCAGGCATTTTGTTTATGGTAAGTCTTTGAGCTATTTTGAGATTGGTGGGTCTTATTGGTTGCTGCTACTATGGTTCCTTGATCCTTCTTTTATATTCCTCAAGATACTCAACTATGGTTACAATGACTCACAGTTGGTCATCATTGCTCATCTCATATGCCATATGATCTTCTTGTGCTCCGATCTGGTGGCTTGTAAGAAAAGACTGTCTTCTGTGCTAATGTCATCATTCTGGGATCATCATTACACTATATATTGATATAGTACTTTAGTACTAAATGAGTTAAAATATAGTTATATAATACAAAGTATGAACTGATATGTCAAGAGATTGACTAATTGATGAGTTAAAATATAGTTATATAGTATAAGACTAATCTAAATACTAATGACTATTAAGCTATTTATAGGTTTAGATATTATCTGGATACTCTTCAATAAGATTACTATTAATAATATTATCTCTAATAAAGTAGTTATCTAAGAAAAATAGTTTCTGAATTATGTCTCCTTATTTATTTATATAGTAGTGGTGTCTGGCAAAAATCAAGACCATAGTTAAGTAAATTCTGACAGCTGGACCAATCCTGCCCCAAAGACAATCTAACAATAAGGAAAAAACTTAGATCAAAAAAGAAGAACTCAAGCATGAAGTACCCCAAGCTCTATCCTCATCCACCTCTTAGATACCCCAAAATCATGAACTCACTCAGCCAAGTACCTTCAAGAAACTCACCAAAGGAGAAAGAAATGAACTTTGAAGAAGCAGAGCATACTTCTATTGCTGAAAGACAGGACATATGGCCAGTGCCTACCACAACTGAAAACTCCAAACAGCATTATGAGCAACTGTTACTACTCTGCATCACCTCAATAATCTGACTACCAGAACACTGGACTTTGTTAAGTTAAGGCAAACTGCTAAGACCCCAACCAAAGAAAGTCAAAAGGCAGCTGGATATGACCTATATGTAGCTAAAGAAGCTACAGTTTCTAACTGAGAAGTCAAGCAAGTCTATACAGGAATCAGTATTCAAATTCCTGAAGAATATGTTGGAAGAATATGCTGTTGCAGTAGTCTAGCATTGAAAGAACTCTCAGTAGAAGGAGGAGTCATTGATGAAGATTACATAGGTGAAATTATTGTCCTCATCCAAAACTATAGTTGGATACTCTTCAAGATCCCCATTGGTTTCTGCATCATGCAGATCCTATTTGAGAAAATCAAATCAATCCTGACAGTCAAGAAAGTCTCTGAACTACTACCCACCATCCAAGGATCTAAAGGATTTGGCTCATCAAACAAGGCCCCAGCCCAACCTACTATGAGCAAAGAAGAACAATTATATAAGAAAATCAAAGATAAATATATACCCAATGGCTGATGCCCCCATGGTATTGAAATGTACTCTTCTCAAATGATCAATGATTGCTTCTCTTGTGTCAATGAACTGGCTCAAAGAAGAATCAACAGAAGGAAAGCTCCTACAACTGAAATCACTAGCATTAGATCAGACAAACTGCTTACACTTCAAGTTTTTGTCAACCAAGCACCTGTTAAGATTATGATAGACTGTAAGCGCACAACCTCCAAGCCACCAAAATCGCATGGCATCCTCAGAACTAATTTGGAAACCACATGCGAGACTACAAAACAAGAGATCATCTGGTTACACAAAATATGCCAGCAAGCATGAGAACCCACTGCCAAGATATAAGAACTAGAAGAAGTACTACAATCATAAGACTGACTCTGAACCGCTATAACTAGTTGATGTACTGTACTATTACAAAAGGGAACTGAAAGTACCAAACTCAAATCAAGACAAGAAGAACCCTATCTCATCTACCAAAAGGTTCACGAACTGTACTTATCAACTCAAGACCAAGATACACTGCGACTATACAAGACCTCATTACTTAGCCGAAGCAAAACACATTTGAATAACCCCGATCGCTCTATCTGTATCACCTCCGTTGGAGAGTGACGGACGCTTCATCTGAACTCAAGAAAGCCGACATCGTCGAAACCAGTCTCAAGCCATCCACGTGACAGATATTACTACTAGAAATTGCCTCGGATTACAGAAAATATCATTTCCGAGAGGTTCGAACCCCCAGCTGCGACATTGGGAGCCCTCGCCCTAGATGAGAATGGCCAGTCCTCGCAAATGCGCCAGCAGACCAAAAAAAAAGAGAACCAAGACCTGTTATCCTTGTACAACCACTGCCACCAAGGACAGCCTTAATCCTGCAAGAGATAGAAGTGACGACATCTTGAAACTGATGATGTCAGAAGTCAGAAAACTGCTCAGACTTTGCTGTGATGATGTCATCGATGGTGATGTCATTGAAGACTACCCAGACAGCGCCTAAACCTATAAATAGATTAGCAGTCATAGTATAGTTAGGTTAGCCTTGTATGACGTGACTGTGAACTGACTCAGCAGTCAGACGAT
>RBNI01006055.1:0-11795 GCA_003990745.1 Jimgerdemannia flammicorona
CTCTATACCTCTCTATGCTTAAAAATCACTCTGTCTCTTATAACCCCAACCCTCTCCCCACTCTGTCCATATATCTTCTCCACCAAATAATGCCACTGACTACCCTGCAGTCTCCACCCACACCACCAACCTATCAGAGTATCCTCCATCAGTCCTTTCTATTGTGGCAGTCATATTCCTAAGCTCAGATATCTCCCATCCTCAATCACAACAGCCAGTGTCCTGCCAACTCTACCCATTTGGCCAGCACCCACCCTAAAGTAAGCCACTCCCTCCCAATCCCTCCCACCAATCTATCCTGCAAATCCTCCCACTAACCCCTCACACCATTCCCTCTCTGTACAACACCAAACCTCTTCTCAAACACTATCCAAAAATCACTAAACACCTTACACTCCCCTAGCCAATGTTCAGACATCTGTACAAAACTCCTTCCTGTCCAACATTATAGCACTCCTCACAGTCAAAGGTTCCCCCTTCCACTAGGTGGCCAGTATGAAAGTTGAGCATGATATTTCTCCTCAATATGTACCATCAGACCACATAATACTTCAGTGGCAGCTACTGCCAAATCTCAGCACTCTAGTTCTATATTCTGTTTCAGTCCTACTCTTCACCAATACTCACTAACTGTCATCTACTGGGCCACAGATCCTGCCCCAACCCCCTCTGGTACTCAACTCCATTACTAATATTAAAGTTACTAAGGAGATCACTCTCCAGCAATACTCAGTCCCATCTCAACATTGCTGAGCCCCAATGCCTTTCTCCTTCATCTCTCTGCCAATAAATGCTAATGTGGTGTGCCCCATTAGCAAATCCCCACCAGAAATCCTTAAACTGCATATGCTCATTATTCTGAAGCTCAACCAAGGATAGAAGATCTCTTGTAGATCTTCTTAGTGAGGACCTCATCTCCTAGACCTTCTTCAATAGAGGAACCCAGCTACTGCCCCCCAGCTCATCAGCCCTCTTCAGCCACCATGCTCTCAGGTAGTACAACCTCTTTGGAGAGTCAACCAGCCTGTGTCCCCCTCTAGTCACCAGTAAAGATAAAATTTCCCAGCTAATCTGACTCCACCTCTCTGCTGAGATCCACCCCTTGGTTAGTTTCAGCAGTCTCTTCACCACCCAGGCTGGGAAGTTCAGATGATATGCCAGATATCACAACTTCAGCAGTCAGCAAGTATTCAAGATAGAAACATGCCTCACCAGAGACAAGTGGTGGCCTCCCCAGCTTCGCAGGGCCTCTCCCCAGATAGCCACCTATTGCTCCCACCAGAGTTTCAGAAGAATGGACCCATACACTGACAAATAAATACCCAAGTACCTCCCTGCCTTTTCAGCAGAGACAATTGTTCCAATGACATCCCCCCCCCACCAGACCATTACCCAGCACTATTGTTTCACACTTGTACCAATTAAGCTTAGTTCCAGAGTACACCTCATATCACTCCATGATCTCCTTGAGCTCCTCAACATCAGTAATCGAACCCAGGCTGACTACTATGTCATCTCAAAAGGCACCAACTTTCCACTCAATACTATAAACTAAAAGCTCTCCTAACTTCTACCAAATCCTATCCAATAAGGGCTCCAAGGAGAGTACATCAAAATAGAGGACAGCAGGTCCCCCTGGGGAACACCCCTTCCTAGAGAAAAAGCCATCCCTCAATGCCCATTATATATGAGTACAGCCCTGCTTCCTGTAGGCTGACCATTGCTGCTTGGAACTGTTGAGAGACTCAATCTTATCTCATACCTTTGCTAACCAGACCCTCTGAACATCACCAAAAGCCTTTGAACTACAACCTCCTGCTCCCATGCCACTATTGCAAACAGATCATCAGTTGCTCCAGAGGGGGAATACTGGACTTCCCACACCCTCTGTATAAGTAGTACCCACTCCTGGCCTCTTAACTCACTTGCTCTCTTCAACTATCATGCTCTCAGACAATAAAGGCACTTGGTGAACTCTACTTAGCCCAGTCCACCTCTATCAACAGGTAGAGTCAGAACCTCCCAGCCTATCTGACTGCATTGCCTGGTCTAAATCCACAATCTTGCCAATATTAGAAAGTCCAGATGATACCCCACTCCACATACCATAACTTTGGTAGCCAATATATATTCAGCACTATCACCCTTCCTGCTAAGGATATATGCTGACCACCATATCTCAAGAGAACATTCCCACATACTAGTAGCTGCTATTCCCACCATACATGGGGCAGAAGGGACCCATATACTAAGAAGAAGATTCTCAAGTATCAGACTGGTTCTCCTGCTGGAACCACTATTCCAATCACATCACTGCTAACTATTTTAATGCCTAGCATCAGAGTCTCATATTTATATTAATTGAGTTTAGCACCTGAGCCCCACTCATACCATTCCACCATCCTCCTTAATTCCTCCACATCCTCTAATGAACCCAGTCTAACCACCATATTATCTGCAAAAGCCCCCACCTTCTAGTTAATTTCCAAAATAATGTCCAAACCTCCAATTTGATGCTGGATCCTATCCAAAAGGGGCTCCAAGGAAAGGGCATATAGGATGGATGACAAAGGATCCCTGGCAGCACCCCTCAGCCTAGCAGAAAAGTCACACCCCTGTATCCATTTACCACCAATATTGCTTAACTGTTTTCCAATAGACTGATCAATAACCTCTTGAACTCTGGGGAAACTCCAATATGTTTCAGTACTCCCTCCAGCCAGACTCTTCTCACTCTGTCATATGTCTTTTTCTGATTCAGAAATACTAACTAGCCATCAACCCCAGCTGCCCAAGCCCCTTCAATCACTCTATGGACCCAGGCAGTTCCATCTCGGATCAACCAACCACCAACAAATCCCTTCTGCTCTACTCCTAGTATCTGCTGAGCAATCCCCTATAGTCTAGTCACTAAGATCTTCATCACCAGCTTATGGTCTATGTCTAGGAGTATGATTGGTCACCAGTTTTTCCAATCTTCTCTTCTCCCCTTATTCTTATAGAGCAAGGAGACCAGCCCTGGACTCCTTTTGCTCAAACCATTCAGAGCAAGCTAAGCCACACGGACATCTTTTCATGATAAGCAACATGTTTTCAAGTTTTCCAGTCGTTTATTCTGGTGTACAAGGTGCAGCAGGAGTCTAGCTACAGTTTACAATAAATCTCGTCTGTTTCAGTGGAGTTTTCATTGAATGGCGACCCAGAGTTCATCAAGCTCTGAGCATTTGGAGAGAAGGAGCCCTGGTCTTGGTCTCCCCAAGAGTTTTGCGGCGACCATTGGAGCTGGTGTAGGGGACGAGAAGTAGGTGGTCAGGGGAGGCAGACTGGCATTGAGAGTTGGCACACAGTGATGGGGGGCAGGAGGGCTGCTACGAGGCCCAGGGGGGTAGGGCAAGGGGGATGTAGTGTTGACAAGAGTAGGAGTCAGGTGACTGGCCAGGTGATGGGTCAGGTGACTGGTCAGGTGCCTGCTGGGGGCCAGGGGTCCAGAAGTGGTGTGGCTGGGACTGGTCTTCCTGGGGCTGGGCCGGTGGCTGGGGTGACTGCTGGAGTTTTGGAGAATAAGAAGAAGATGACAATGGCAGCTGGCTCTGGTGAACTGGTGGTGCGTCCCTTCTTCCACAAGTTGGTGTTGACATGGGCCATATCAGCAAATTTTTTGGGGTTGAGGATGACTGCTAGAGAGGTCTTGCAGCTAGTAGGAGAGGAGATTGCAGGGTCAGAGTCGCTGAAGTTCATCCCATCAGCTGAGGCAGTTGAGATAGGATTTGTCAAGGAGGAAGAGATGGTGAAGGCCTTGAAGAAAGGGCTGGTCATCAAGAGCATCAAGGTTGGCATGGCGAGGTGCCTGAGGTGGGATCCACAGGCAGTGCAGCTGGTGATTGAAGGGCTGCCGACATTGGGGAGACAGGAGACCAAAGGAATAGTGGCGGAGGCACTGGGGGCTTTTGGTGAGATGGTTGACTTTGGATTCATGTTCTGGGAGGGGACCAAGCTGAGGAACAGCAACTGCGAGGTGATGGTGAGGCTGGAAGGCAAGGAGGCCACGGGGCAAGAGAGGGACTGGTCAGAAGTAGTTCATATTGGAGGGCAGGAGTGCAAAGTGTGGAGAAGGAAGGGTTCGGAACAAGAGGAGGAGGAATTACTAATCGCTCTGAAGGAGAGAGAGGCTGCAAAGGAATTGCGGAAGAGAAAATGGGAGGAGTTTGCCAAGGACTGGATCTGGATTCCAACAGATGGGAGGAGGAAGAGGTAGTGAAGGGCTAACTGGGAGCACCTGCAGACTGTCCTTCAGAGCTCAAAAAGGGAGGAAGAGGAGAGAGCAGAGATGGCCAAAAGTCAGATGGAAGAGGTGGAGATGGCTGAGGTGTCCTTTTCACAACTAGGGGGTGTAGAGAACTCCACTCATGTACCAGTAAAGGGGAAGTGGGCTGACAAGGAGGAGGCAAATGCTGGGGGCTTTGAGGAGGTCATTGAGGTGGTACCGGAGACCCAGTTGGAGGATGTTTGCATGGCAGGAGCAGCAAATGTCATTGGGAATGCCCAGAGGCAGGTGAAGTAGTTCGGCTGGAGAAGGGCACTGAGGAGGACGACCTGGTGGATGTGGCTTCCAATGTGTCAGCAGATAGAGAGATGCTGCAGGAGCTGAGTAGGACCCCGAGGCCAGCCACCCCTGGGCCCATGGTGATGACGGTGGATGATTGGTATCAGGCGGTGCTCGAGAAACTTGTGGAGGAGGATATCAAGGAAGTGGATGTATTTAATAGATCGCAGGAGGCCTGGGAAGGATTCCTCAATGTGGCATTGCAGGGGCCGAAGTTGGTGACAGCAATGGTGGTGGTACTTCTGGATGATGAAGGATATGAGGTAGATGAGGACTGTATGGCTGACATTAGGAAGGTGGCATTGGAGTGAGTGGATACCTTCTGCAGTGGTGTGAATGGAGCCCATATTTGGAGGGCTATTTGCAAGGAGCGTAAGGCAATTATCTGTGGTAGGGCTGAAAAGGTGGTGGCAATTCCAGTTGAACTTTAAACATTTTTATTCATGATGATGAACAGTCTACATATATTATTGCTAAATGTCAATGGTTTGTGTGATGGAGTGAAGTGAAGGTGGCTATTTTGGTGACTGAAGACCAGGAGATATGATGTGGTATTTCTGCAGGATGTTCGGACCTATGGGGAGCAAGATTATGAGGAGTGGAGTAAGGAATGGTTTGGTAGCACAGGGTGGAATGAGCAGGTGGGCATATTGGTTGGCTTGGGGAAAGGAGAGCTGAAGGAGGTTGAGGTATATGGTGATCGATTGGTCTGGGGGAGATTGAAAGGAGGAGCTAGCGATGGACTGGTGGTTGGCTCTGCATATTTACCAGCGGTTAGCAGAGAGTGAAACCAATGGGTGGAAGATTGGCTAGATTGGGGAGGACAAGATGAGATTGGGCTGGACATTCTAGGAGGAGATTTCAACATAGTGCGTGACAGGACACTAGACAGGTCTGATGGTGGAGGTGGTGTGGCAGTTTCTACAGAGCTCTTGTGATGGCTTCAGGTTGAAAAGGAGATGAGATTGGTTGATGGAGTATGACAATGTTAAGGTGAGAAGTCAGGACCATTTACTAGGTGGCACCTGGTTGGTGAGGATTTGGTTGGTACTAGGATTGACTGGATTCTAGTGGCAGAATGCTGGGGCAATGTTTTGGATTCAACAGAGGTACAGTGGTGTCCCTGGTCAGATCACTGGGGTGTGGAGGCAAGTGGGAGATTCCAGGTAGCCAGTGGCGGTGGGGGCAGATGGTGACTTAATGTGGCACTACTCAAGAGACAGGTGGAGTGGGACCAGTTCATTAAAATTGCAAGACAGGAAGTGGCATGGTGGAAGAACAGTGGCCAGTCAATAGCACAGTGGTGGGGGAAATTTAAACATATGGCAGGTGCTTATTGGCATGATGTAGGAGAGGTAGCTGGAAGGGAGCAGAAGGATAGAGTAAGGAGAGTAGAGCAGGGGCTTCACTGGTGGCTGAGACTTCTGGAGGGAGAGAACTCCTCAGAGGAACGTCGCTCTCTATTGGTCAAGGAGATGGCTGAGTTGTGGTCGGATTTGAAGGCTGTAGAAGATAGAGTGGTGGATGGATTGCTAGCAAGATTGTGAGCAAAGCAGTTGGAAAAAGGAGAGCGACCCACCAAATACTTATCTGGAATCTTGAAGGCCAGGAAGGTGCAGCACAGCTGGGCTTCAGTGTTGCAAGAGGATGGGACAGAGGTGACTGAGATCACAGATATGCTTGGAGAGATTTCTGGCTGATGGTGCACTCTTTAGGAGGATGGTAGAGGGCAGGTAGAGGGAGAGGCAGTACTGGAGAACAATAACAATTTGGTGGGCAGCTGGCCAGTAGTGGCAGAGCCTGCAATTGGTGGGGCAGTAATAGGTAAGGTGACCCTTGAAGAGGTGTTGGAGGTTCTGAGGAAAGTGCAGGCGGATTCATCACCAGGAGAGGATGGACTGCTATGAGAGTTTTGGAAGGAGTTTCAAATTGAGTTTGGGGTATGGCTTGTGGAAATGGCAAACTTTATACTGGGGGAAGGCCACTGGATTGACAATGGCTCCTTAGGGCTAGTCTCTCTGCTCTATAAGGAGAAAGGGGACAGACAGGTGTGGTGGAACTGGAGGCCCATTATGTTACTGAATGTGGATAGGAAGTTGGTCTCCAAGATTCTGGCAGGGAGAATGCAACAATGGATTGGCCGATTGGTGGGGGATGAACAGCGAGGGTTTGTGAAGGGGAGACAGATTCGAGACAGCACAGCCTGGGTGCAAAATGTTTTGGAGGGTTGTAGAAGCTGGCAGGTGGATGGATGAATGGTGTTCTTGGACCAGGAAAAGGCATATGACAGGGTGAGGTGGAATTACATGGAGGCAGTTCTATGGAAGGCCAGGTTTGGCATGAAGGAGGCTCAAAAGCTGATGGGTCTGGTGCGAGGTTGCCAGGCTACAGTGTTGATGAATGGGTGGAGTGGCCCAGAGTTTCTCTTAGGGTGAGGTGTGCCACAGGGGGATCCTCTTTTACCCCTGCTTTATATTTTATCTTTGGAACCCTTGTTGGTATGGCTGAAGGGAAGGCTTACTGGGCTGAAGATGGGGAAGGTAGTCTGGAAGTTGGGGGCCTTGGCGGATGACATGGTGGTTGGGTTAGGCAGTGTGGAAGATGTGGCAAGCTTGCAGGAAGGAGTAGGACAGTATGAGATGCTGGCAGGGGTGAAGCTGAACTGGGGCAAGTGTGAGACCATGGAGCTTGGAGCTGGCTTGGGGGAGCATGGACATTTTGGACATTTAGTTGGCCCTGGGGAAGCAGTTCGATATTTGGGTATCTGGTTCTCAGTATATGGGACAGTTCTACCGAAAGAGTGGTGGTGTGGATTGATACAGAAGTGGGAGAATGCCTTAGTGGGCTGGTCTGGGAGAGGCTTTTCTCTGGTTGGGAGGATCGTAGTCTTGAATGTATATTGGTTACTGAAGCTGTGGTACTTGGAGTACCACCTGGACTTTCCAGGATGGGTGGTACAGAAACTGAAGAAGGTGGTCAAAGGATGGCTTTGGCAGGGAAAGAGATCACAGATCAGTTGGGAGATAATGGTGATGCCGAAGGCAGATGGAGGTCTGGGGCTAGTGGACTTTAGAAGGCAGCTGAAGGTACTTTGGGGCTGGTGGGGTTGTCGAATGGCAGAATTAGGAGGGGAGAGCTGGAGCAAACTGGCTATGGACAACTGGGAAGTTAGGTTCTGCCCCTGGAGTGAGGTTCAGAAGAATATGCGAGGTTTGCTCCAGGTTGGGAGGGTTGGTAGGTTGCGCTATCGGGGATTCTAGTGTGGCATTGTGGAAGCTTGGCTAGCAATGGGGCTCATGGACCCAGAACCTAGTGAAGAAGAGGAGGACCCAGAACTACGATGGTGGCATTTGGGTGGGATTCACATTGGTGGCCACCCATTGGTAGAATATTCTTTAACTGGGGTGATGGAGTGGAGTCAGATGGGTCTGCTGGAGAGGTGGCCAGTTGGTTGGCAGAAGGCTGGGTTTGGAGAAGAGTGGGAGTGGAGTCAGATTTGGGGTTAGGGGACCTCACTGCTCAAGATTGCCCCACCCAAGTTCTGGGTAGTATGGTGGCAATTTTTGCAGAGGAACATCATGTTGGGGTACAGGACAGGGTGGATGGTGGAGGATGGTGTAAGAGAATGTGAGTGGTGCTGTGAACTAGATGGAGGAGTAGTGCAGACACCAGAGCATGTCCTGGCAGCTTGTCTAGGGGTTGAAGGATTTTGGTGGATATTAGAAGGATATTAGGGGGAAGAGAGTGGGCAGGCAGGGGGTCCCACTTGTTAGGTGGTCAAGTACTGACTGGTGGGAGAAATTGGGGACATCTGGGGAGGTGTAAGAGGGATGCTTTTTAGGGTAACCGTTACGTAGTTCTGGAAGGGTTTTCTGGAAGTTCTGGATGTTCTGGAAGACCATTTTCTTATGGTCAAGATCAATTTCATATGGAGTACGTCCTCTACGCTTATTGATTTCAAGATTGGGTTGATGTCTCAACCAAAGTCCTTTCTCGGACTAATTCTCGATGTTCAGGATTTTCCATATTCTAGGAAGTTCAAGAAACTAAGACCAGCTTAGTTGAATTGGTGTATCGCTGCAGACAATACCCAATTAGGAAGTTTCGTGATGGGGTTAGGGGTAGGACCTAATGGGGAGCGGATTTACTTAAGAGTGGTTTGTGGGTTATTAAATAGGTTTATTCGCTATTCATGATATTGCTATACTAGGAGTAGTTGCGTGAAGGGATATTGTGGGGAAGTGCTCAGGAGTTGTGTTCAGATTGTTCAGGTCTGAGATTCTAAGGTCTGGGGGAGGGGGTATTTATACTAGTGAGGGGCTATCTGAACTATGCTAGATATGGATGTAGCACTAAGTGCTTTGCTGAGTCAGAATGCAGTCACGTAGTACAATGGTGATCTGACATGTCAAGAGATCGTCTGACTGCTGAGTCAGTTCACAGTCACATCGTACAAGGCTAATCTAACTATACTATGACTGCTAATCTATTTATAGGTTTAGGCGCTGTCTGGGTAGTCTTCGATGACATCACCATTGATGACATCATCTCTGATGAAGTAGTCGTCTAGAAAGAATGGTTTGCGGATTACTTCTCCTTGTTGGCTGAGGTAATAATACATTGGAACTTCATCTCCATCCCACAGGATTGCATCATCTGTCTCGTATGCTGGATAAGGTGTTGGGGGGCGAAGAAGTGGTGCATCGTCTTCATTTCCATCAGATTCGCTGTCTGCGTACCTTCTGTAGGTTACAGCACTATGAGTCGTGGGATTGTAGTAAGCTGGCGGTTGTGATTCATATCACTCGTACTCAGGTGGTGGAGTGGTTGGTTCATTCTCGAGGGTTGTCTGAAGATACAGGTTGTGTTCTCCGGTCTCTTCATTGTAGTTGAAGTAATCGGGGGTGAATGCAGATTGGTATTCATACCAGTGGTCATTGTCCCAATAAGTCTCGTACGTGGTTATGAACTGTTCTAAGTTCATTGGTAGAGTTGGTGGTGTGATCAGAGTTGGAAGAGATCCTTGGCTTGAGGTCATGTCGGCATCAGAAGGATCGTTGTCTTCTGCTTCGTCCTTGTCGAAGTTGATTATATTGTAGATATCCTTCATGGCATATCCAACTTGGGGCATTTGCAGGATGTGGTCATCGGGGTGTGGGAAGGTTCTGTCTGTGGTTTCAACGTACTCGAGATACTTGTGGTTGAGTTCTTGTATCATGTCATCGATTTGGCCGTAGGACAGGGTAGCAACCATTTCACTGGTAGTAACTCGGAGGCGGGGAATAAAGGTGCTGTACTCATAGAAGAGTTCTCGGTGTTTGCAGGCGATGAGTTTCTGGTGTTGAGACATCTGGGTAATGTCTGTATCATGGTGGTATTCAATCATGTCTTCTAGGAGGCAGCCGATCTGGTAGTAGCTTGAGATTTGTCCAATCCGGTGGGCCTCATTAAGTATGTTCAGGGCATTCCATCAGGCTTCCACGAAGTAGAGAGGTGCTTGGCTGTAGATATTCATGAGGGGCAGAGGGGGTGTAGCTTGGTTGACAATGGCATTCCAAATGTCAGTGCAGATGCGGTTGTAGATCTCGGTGGTCATGTTTGTATGTTTGGAAGTTGTGGTTGTTATTTGTTTTGGTTCTCTGTTTCGATGTGTCTTGGGGCTGGGTATATATGCATTTGTTCTGGATTGGTAAGATCCTATTTGTGTGAATCTTGTGTTTCCGTGACTTGGTATTGACTCAGCTTTGTGCACTGTGACTTCTGTTTGACTCAGCTTTGTGATTTTGCAGGTGATTTCCAGATTTGTTCAGAGATCGCATGTGATTTCTGTGGCTTGGAGGTTGTGTGCTTACAACTCTCCTCTTCTTAGCTTTCGACGTCCTCATCGGGGCCTTCTAATTTTGTACTGTCTTGCTGAGTTCTTGATTAAGTTCATGATAATTATAGTGTTTTGAGGAAGTAGTATATGTATGTTGTGTACTGATAGGTGTTGGGGTATTCGGACTTCAGTTGTTCAAGGAATCATATTCCTGAACTAAGTCAGTAGCATTCTGGAGATTGGTCTTGGGTTCCCATGTTGCATCGTGGATTGGATAACCTTTCCATTTGATGAGGTACTCAGGGTGGTTCTTGTGGCCACGTTTGTTGAGGATTTGTTCAACTTCGTATTCTTCTTGGTCATTAATAATGACAGGTGCAGGTGGTTTTATAGTTCGGTTTGGGAACAGTTCGTCGTCATTGTCATTGTATCGCTTGAGACGTTGGACATTGAAGACTGGGTGAATCTTAATGGTGTCTGGTAGCACCAATTTGTAGGAGGTTGGAGAGACTTGTGAAATAACTTCAAATGGTCTGATGAACTTGCTGTTCAGCTTTGTAGATGGTCTGTGCTTGAGGTTGTCAACTCGGTATCCTCGGATGTCTAGTAGAACTTTTTCTCCAATATCAAAGGTTTCTTCTTGGCGATGTTGGTTAACATACTGTAACTGTTGTTCTTGGGCTCGTGATAAGTTCTCAATTGCGATCTGGCTTAGATTACACATTCGGAGTAAGAATTCTTCAACAGCTTCGACTGTGGAGGGTTCTTCAGTAGTTCGGATGAGTGTCAGAGGAGTGTTTGGGTTTTGTCCAGTGTTGGCGAAGAATGGGGTCATTCCAAGAGAGGCTTGCTTGCTGTTATTATAGGCAAACTCGACTGCAGTGAGGTGTTTGTACCAGTCATCTTGTCTGTAGGAGACATAGTTTCTTAGCATTTGTTCCAGAGTTCGGTTCATTCTTTCAGTTTGGCCATCGGTTTCAGGGTGAAAGGCTGTAGATAGTGCAAGTTTTGTTCCAAGGTGTGCATGGAGGGCTTTCCAAAAATGGCTGGTGAATTTCAGGTCTCGGTCACTAACAATAATCTTAGGGAGACCATGATAGCGGAAGATATTGTCAAACAAGAGTGTAGCTATGTCTGGTGCTGTTGCAGTGGTGGTGGTTGGTACAAAGTGAGCTTGTTTGCTGAGATAGTCCACAAAGACAACAATTGCGTCCTTCCCGTTCTTGGTTTGGGGTAGTTGTACAATGAAGTCCATGGAGACTTGTTCCCAATTAGCAGATGGTACTGGGATAGGGTGGAGTAGGCCAGGTTTTGCTAGTGTTGAGGACTTGTTTCGTTGGCAGGCATCACAGGAAGTGATGTAGGTCTTGAGTT
>RBNI01006056.1:0-11791 GCA_003990745.1 Jimgerdemannia flammicorona
TTGTGTTGCTTGAGTGATGTTTGATGTCTTGAGAACTGCCCTCAACATGACTCCTTCGAATTTGTAGGATATGTTTGGGAATATCGACGTGATATTGCTGAGGTATGACATTAGTCGAAACCTGTCGTCACTTCTTTTGAACTTGTAACAAACTATGTTCCTTTCACAGATCTGATTTTTGACGATGCTTTATATCCCTCTCTCACCTTGTAGTAACTCATATTGGCTCGGGGAAGACGTTCCGTGTCTGACATATGGTTTACGAGGCGTTATTCATGCTTCGATTGAAGTACGTATTTTTTTTTTTTTTTTTTTGAGTAGGGATAATTGTGGACTGGCCGAAGGGATGAGCGGAAGGGTGATGTGAATACCGGTGTGAAATTACAAGGATAAGAGCACTCAACTTGTAACTTCGCATCTTTAAGTAGCTCTCATAGAAAACCCCCTTACTTCTCACCCCCAAAAAAAATAAATAAATAAAATAATATAATATAATATAATATAATATAATATAATAAATTAGAGCATTCATAGGATTACACGAGTCATCTTTTCTGTCACATGGTTGATCTCATGATTTGTCTTTAATATTTCTTATCGGCTCTTTTTCCAGATTTCGAGTTCTCGGCCGGATCTTCATTCCGGCGTGGAAGGCGGCGCCGTCTCCGAGCCGCTGATTGATATGATCAAGATTCTAGCTAGCTTGGTCGGCGATGACGGGAAGGTATTAATTCCTGGTAAGATTGGGGAATGATTTTATGTGTGTTTGGATTTCTCGGATTTTGAAATGGAGGGTTGGTTACGAAGATGTGAGATTCATTGGCTCCAACGGTCGAAATTACGACAGGCTTTTACGATAAGTTGAGGGCTGTGACTCCAGCGGAAGAGAAGTTCTATGATCCCATCATCGAGTGGTTGGAGAGGTAAATCGAGCACAAGTTTTCTCTATAGAGTGGTTCGCAATCCGCCCCACCGCCATTGAACGTTACGATGCCCGTAAACCAACCTGCTACCCCTTCCTCACATCTTACCCCACCAGCCAAAAACCCTCGACCCCTCCATCTTCGCCGCCCTCCTCCTCTATATGGGCCAACGCCTTGCTCAACCGAGAAAAGGACCTGAAGCGGTCGCTGATGGCGCGGTGGCGGTACCCGACGTTGACAGTGCACAAGATCGACGTCTCGCACAACAACAACACTATCATTCCGCGCCGCGCCCAGGCTGCTGTCAGCATGCGTGTCGTACCCGACCAGGAAATTCGCGATATTCGCGAACAGTTTGAGGGACACGTGCAGGAGGTCTTTGGCAAGCTTAAGACGGATAATATTATTACGGTGGGTACGGATCTGTTTCTAGCGATAAGAGGGGAGGAGAGGAGAGATAGCTAAACTGATTGGCGTTGCTGCGCCGATTGTGGGCGTAGTAGAAAGTCGGAGAACTGTGTAAATATTGACGTGCGTTATTTATGAATCCAGGTTAACATCAGAAACACGGCGGACTGGTGGCTGGGCGATCCCGATACCGAATACTTCAAGGCCGCTGAAAAGGTGATTGAGGAGGTATGACATGTTCCCGTTCGAATTAATTATTTGTTTTATTTTTACTAATTGACTTTTAGATAGTTATGTTCGTTCTTTATCACGTTGTGGTTATCACGCACCTATTTGTTTTATACTTATTTGATAAAACAGGAATGGGGTGTGAAGCCTCTATATATCCGCGAGGGCGGCTCCATCCCCGCTGTGCGGTGGCTGGAACGGTTCTTCGATGCCGTCGCGGTGCATTTGCCGATGGGACAAGTGAGATGACGTTTGTGTATAAGGACCGACTTTGAGGAATTTGCCTGCCCGACATAGGGAACTCACAGATGAATCTTCCTCCCTCCACTGAACATGACTCCCATCACACATTTTCAGGCCTCTGACCAGGCCCACCTGAACAACGAGCGCATCCGGCTGCGTAACCTGCACGCCGGCCGGCGCATTGTCAAGTCGCTACTGCGAGAATTGTCGACGCGGGATGGAAAGAGGGTTAGTGTCGGGGCTGGAGTGTCTCCGAGCGCGGAAGGAAGCAATTGAAGAGGGATATATCCCTTAGTTCGTTTTGCATTTAAATTTGAGCGAAACATAAAAAAAAAATCTGTCAACATTAATGAAAAATCGAAAATTGAATTTTATAAATAACTTGCATATTAAAAAATCATATATATATATATATATATATATATATATAATAGCATGCAAATTTGCATGTGATGACAGAAGGATATATATATATTATTGATGAACGTATTTGATCGTATCCATTTTCCTTAGGGCTTCAGAGTACACTATTTATACTAAATGACTACGGATTTCTCTCGTTCACCAAAGACCGGTTGGCTTCTAAATGCTTTGTAACGATACCTCGCATTTCCTCCAAGCTCTACAGCGACATACACTTTCGATGGAAGACAATGCCAAATAATTCCACGATAATTCCCATTGATGGACATCCCACAAGTGCGATCGCCCATGTTCAAATGGAATGTTATAATATCCCCGGATCTCCCACTCAACCCATTATAGACTTCGGTGCTTTTGGATTGACCAGCGGTGAAAACACTGAACCGTCGGCTCTGAAAAACCACCGTCCACGACGGTTTTTTCCTGCCGTGATACAGTCCACCATCCCTGGTAAATGTGTCGTCGACCAGTCCGAACGCGTTGTGCACCTCATCCCTGTCTGTGCCGTCGACTTCCACCACCATATCCCACTCGTACCTATTCTCCAACTCAGCCACGAACGGTTGCGACAGCCGCGCGACGCACCACCTCGGCGAGCCGGAACACTCCACGACCATCCCGTCCTCCGAGATATGCACGTTATTGCCTGCCCATTCACGATCCCATTCACCCCACGTGAACAACCCACGATGCCGAGCGGGGTGGTTTGGCGGGCATATAGTGTTCGCGCAGGCGGACTTACGGAACGCAGACAGCGCCAACGAGTCGCCCGCGAGGACGTCCACCATCTCCGTGAGGGAGGAGAGGTAGTGCGCGCAGATCAAAGTGAGATCTATATGCTGAACCAGCCGGACCAGGGTTGCACGGACGGCCGGGTCGATGATGTCGATCTTTACCTCGGAGTTTCTCTCTATTAGAAACCAATCCACGTCATTGAGCCTTTCGGCGAGGCACGAAACCTTGTCGCGGGGGTCTTGCCCGCAGCGAGACCACGCCCAGTCGATAACGCAAAGAACTAGGTTGTATTCGTTGGTCTTGAAGTCCGTCGTTCTGGCCGACTCAGTCAGGATGAGTTTTAGCGCCTCTTCGTTCAGGGTCTCGAAATCCGCCGTCTTGAGCTCCCTGGAGCAGAACGGTCTGACAAGCGTCGCTAGCAGCTCCTTGTCGCTAGACTCCGACTCGCCAGAATCTACGGCCTCGTTGATGAGAGCTGACGCGACACCCAGCGGGATGCTACTTTCAACCTGCTGGATTACGAATATCGCGAGATCCGGCAGGAGCAGGAACCGCGCGGCGTGGTACACGGCCACGGCGTAGTCGGACGTTATATTGACAGGGAGTTCCTCGATGCAAAGGTAGCGTAGGACCGCGCTCAGCGCGTCAGAAGTGATTGAGGGCAACGAAACTTCAGCGGAGATGGACTCACGCATACCGTTGAAGAGCATTGAACGGAAGAAAGTCGAACGCGCCGCAAGAACAGCGCGGCACGCGCCGAGGACAACGCCGTCCGAGCAGCGGATGGTCAGGTCGTGGTAGGCGGGGTTTGAGAGGAGGATCTCCAGATCCAATCTTAAGTTGGAGCCGGGTTCCGACGGAGGCGCGATCTTGGCCTTGGGGTTTTCGAGTTCGTCGTTAGCACTTCGTTTCATGGAATTGATAGCAATGGGGAATAGAGGAAGGGGGTTGGGGCACGAAAACACGAAAACACCTTGTATCACGTTGGTGGCTTTGCGACGCGCTTTTTGCCCTTGATCAAAGGCGGAACTTCTAATGAAGAATAATGATGAAGGTTATATTATTGACGAGCTTCGGATACTTCTGTAGACCTCGATATGAAGCCAACAAAGATGCCGTTTATTTTCTTCACCCATGCACGGAACAAGTACAAGCCAATTGTCATTTGTATCATATACCGTTTTTCTCTCTGCACACCAAAAAGGCATTTCAAGAAATAAATGTAAATTCTGCTGGCGTAGGATTATATAAAACTCTTGTGCAGTATCACTCCTTCTCTTCCAGTCTCAAAATGAACTCAAACTCCTCCTTCTTCACCGGCTGGACCGATAGCCTGCCACGCTTGATCAGCGCCATGTCTGAGAGTTCGGCATCCTTGTAGGACTGCAGTTCCTTCAACGCCAGAAACCGATTGAGCTTCCTGACAAATTTGACGTCCACCTAGCGTAAAATAAAATAAATAAAATATTCGCGGTAAAGACGTGAGTGTGTGGATTTATTACAAGGCCCGAAAAGTCATGATAAAATAGCCCACATGGAGCATCGATTGAGTGATGTGAGTCAACGTTGATACATGTAAGTTTACCATGAACCATTTCGGATTGTCTTCCTTGGAATTTGGATCATAATATGGATGCGATTCATCCAACGCGGTATCTGAGGAAATGAAGCGGCATTATTGCTCAGGACATAAACGCTTTTTAGCTTTCCGCACCCGGTAAGATTTTGGGAATGAAGGATACAATCGGGATAGCCCTCTCTAGCGATCTGTAGATGGCGTAGAAGCACAAGACATGATACAAAATATTGGCGTCAACAAGGTCAGCATCGCGCACAAAAATCGCTTCAGCAATACACACAATATACGTTTTTTTTTTTTTTTTCATTCACCTCCGCAATTCCGGCGATTCCAGGCTCTTTGCAATTTGAATGATAGAATAGCACCTTTTGGTTGTAGATAGAAATGGAACGGACTGTATTGTTCTAGGTTAGTCTGTAATAATTAAGCTCATCGTTCCCAAAGGTTGATCATCTTACTTTATCACCTGTTTTCATTCGATCCCGCATGATGTTGCGCGCTTCGAAATTGCGCTGCAATCGTGGTTAGTCCATTTTACATATCGACGTTAGCGCGATACCTTTATAACCTGCATTTAGGAATTCTCATCGACCAAGATCTTACCACTCCATCCCACTGTGATGTCCTTATCAACATAAAACATCATATTATCAGCTAAGTGATGCGTTCCGCACTAAAGGACTGCCAACATGACTATTCTCCGATATATACTGATTTGTTATGCTCGCCAAGTCGTCAATACTAGAACGTATTACTCGAAAGAATTAATATTTCATGCTGTTAAAGGAGATAAAAAAATCCGCAATTTACACACCTGAATTTCACATCTTTCCCTTTCACTATCCGGCTATCTGGTTCTGCCTTCATGAGCCAGTATCGTACCTTGACAATGAAATAAATAAACAAAAATGAATACAAATAACACAAACATATTCTGAGTTCAAATAAAGGAAAAATTGGGCAAAAACACCTGGTTGAAACCACTTACTGTGCCAGGTTCATTGTTATTGGTGTCTATTTTCGGAGTCGCCTCATCCGCCAAAATTTTTCCAACGGCTTTGGTCGTCTTACGAGCCCTTTTGGCGGTGGTACTCAATATACTTTCCTTTTTGTCTCTGGTCGTGCTTGCAGCGCGCCTCTGAAGTTCAAAAACATTTTAGAGATGCAGTGGCAAGACAATGGACTCTGGCTTGTTTGTTTTTACCTTCGCAGGCTTGGCTGTTGTTTCTGGTTGATTTCCCTTCACCATCTCGGCTTGATTTTTAATCCTTTGAGATTTTGAACGCGATCCTTCCGCCATGGTGTTCTTTTGTTTGTGATTCCGAAGACAACATCACGTTTTCGCCAAGCCACATTTCGCGTGGCTTGTCATACGAATGAAAAAGCAGTAATCGAAACAGTGCGGAATACGCAAATGCGGTGTTATGGATGGATATAGAATTATAGATAAGAGGGCGCGTATATCCAAAGAACTCTTAAAAAAAAAAAAAAAAAAAAAAAAATAAAAAAAAAAAAAAAAAAAATGATTCAGATAGTCAGTAAAGCTAAAGCAGGTATCAAGTTAATTGGCACCGATCATTGGTGAAGTCATTAGTCGAGAGGAGTCGAGACCCACGACAGATAGGTCACTGATTTCGGAACATTACAAAAAATAAAATAAAATAAAATAAAATAAAAAAAAGTCTGATCACCGACCTAAATTTGAGCAGCGCATACCAATGGAATGAATCTTGTTTTAAGCATCTTATCTAATTAACTATATGCATGTCCGCAAGGGTCTACATGGTTCAACTCCACATTACCTGAAAATGAAAAATGACACGCCTGCAGTGGAGATCCATCCTGACGGTCCTAATGTGTATAACTGCAGGGCTATTTTTTTGCGATTGGTCATTTCAGATGCCTGTTCCGTTTGACAAGATGGCCCACTTTTATGCAGGGATGTTCCAATAGCAGGGTTTCCGGCCGTGGTCCTGCTTATTCACAACCGTTTACTTTATGCATTAGAATACAGTTCCTCGGATGCTTAAAAACACACAGAGAACTCTCGGAACCCGCCAGGGTCACCCAGCCCAGAATGATGGGTGCTAAAATTAATAATAAAAAAAAAAAAAAAGGTCGTGATCGTGAGAGAATGTCAAGTTTTCACCCACACAATTGTGCGTGGGATTGGAACCATTTTGGAGTAATCGGGCCCAACAGTCTGGTGTCTCCGCTCTAGTTTGGACAAATTTCGGGAAGTTTATTCCGCGAGTTCGGCTGTCCCTGACTTCAACATCCAACGTAAATCGGCCTTCGGCGATACGAGCCGGGTCACCTTCCAGGCTTCCAATTGCACGATTTGTCTGTTGGGTCGGTCCAGCCACGATTGTACGAGTACTCTGTTCTCTTATTTTGTGCAATGTTCAGAAGGAGATGTCTATTTGAATGTTTCTTTGAGTGTCTATTTGATATGCAAAGTAATTTGATAGCTGGTCAAATAGAGGCAAAATGCTTGCGGATCAATAAAATTCTTACATTTTGGGCTAAGTGATGAAAACCGATATATATATGTGTGTGTCCGGAATGTTTTCTAACAATAACTTTGCTGCGTCGGATGAGCGTGCAATTCAAATATTCAAGGTACCCCATTCGGATACTGTTCTCCTTTTTTGGAAGCTCTCTACAACATGCTCTTAATTATTTTCAATGAATATATATTGACTAGGAAAACATCTCGATCTGGGTCACACGAAAGAAATTCAAGGGCGCATATTAACCAACCCAGAATTGCTTACCATGATGAAAACAGGGACGATTCAATGGATCACCATAATTTCGCAAAATGTATACACTGTACCTAGTTGCTGAATAAGATACCTTTCATAGGTATGCTATATAGCCTGTTGGATTTTAAAGGGGGCACAGAGCTTGAATATTTTGGGTTACAATATTAATATTATTTCGAAGCTAGTACAAGGAAAATGACATTGAAATCAGAGGCCATTCTATGGCGGCACCACATTTCATCTCCGAACTCCGTGCGGAATGTATCAAATAAGGTTTCCCTCTCCGTTCCGTTGGGCCGTTGTTGTGCTAGAATTATATTTCATTTGAGCCCTTCCGTACCAACTGTCAGCAGATATACGAAATGGTATAGAAGAAAATGGGATGAGGAGTTTGGAGTCTCATCCGCATAAGGAGCATAGACAGGGCCACATGTAAGATAAACAGGACAAAATTGACGTGAGATTTGTGCGACTGCCTGAGACATGAGATTGTGACTGCTGTTTAGTGGTATACCGCTCTTTGAATTTTTTCTTCCGTCTTCCGTTTCACCCGCAGATTTAAGCATTTGGCTGAAACCCCGGAACCTGGTTTTTTTTTTTCGTGAGTTCATTTCGTTTTTGTTTCTCTAATACAAGCATATGCATCGTCTCATTTAAACCTCTCATTAATGACTCTCGTACTTTGTTTATAGTCCTCACAATGACATGCAAATCGAATATTGCAGGCAAATGCAATATTCCAAAATTCCCAAGCATGTGAATTTCCTGCCAAGATGGATGCCGGAATGCTGTTGCAGTATTGAAATAGAGAAGACCTATACGGTTAATATACCCTCGTTTCACCTGCGGAAGAGCGACGAAGTCGAAAGTCTCGTAAATATAATATATACATAAATTTCGTCATTAAAGTATTGTGTTATTCTGTACACCGTAAACAAAGAAGCAAACTTGAAATTGCATGACCAAGCTGCTCGAACGGCCAACCGCGGGTAGGAGCCAGAACCGAGCCCTCATGGTCCCGGTGGATCAAGATCCGTTCAACAAACGGCTTAGACCCTTTTACGTGGCCGTTCGGAGATTACGTGGGAGGCTCGTGGTACACTGACCCCACCCACAAGGTGCTTTTTGGACATTCTTAACAGCCGCTCGGTTCCCCAACGACGGGATTCGCCAACCGCACCCGAATCAAAGTCACATTTGGCTTGTTTGCTGAGAGAATAAGTACGGGCTCGCACAGGTACGTGGGGTCGCGATCGGTGTCCCAGTCAAAAACAGCAAAACACGAAGGGAAAGGATAATAATGCATGACGACACTCTTCCAACGCATCGCTTGTCCCACGCTCCTTCTCACAACTTTCCCGTTGATTACGTCCGTCCCCCACCTAAGCGAGGTGTGTCCCACGCAGATCAATGACGATTTTTGCGCCTCTGCATTATAATTCCCAACTCTAAAAACCATATAACATGATTACAATATCGGTTTATTAACCATGACTCTGACGCCGGACCGTCTCATATTAAGATTACCCCGTCGTGAATCCCTGCTTATCTCGGCTATACATTGTCATTGTTTGTAAAATCCCAACGTTGGTCGATCTTCGTCATCTTCCTTGCGGAAAGTGGTGAGGATCGTAGCGGATGCTTCGATCCCCCGATCCTCTTGCGAATTTAGCTATTTCCGGGTGGCGAAGAGCTTCCTTGTATATATAGTAGCCATAAGTCACACATACCTTTGAAGAGCAAGCGGCATGTCACTATCCCTCCCATGGAAATACGCTAAACGCCGTAAGTATTTAGATAATGATAACTATTCGATAAACGATTCTTAAAAGTCAATTGTGGGTTTCACCTCACCACTTGCTAACACAATTTCTCAAAAGGCCAGTCATGTTTGGGAGTCGGGGACCCATGCGCGCTCGAGTCCCCAGAGGAAGTGACACACATTTCCGAATCCAAAGAAAACCACACAAAAGCGCTCATCACTTCCCTCTCTGAAGAAATGACCCAACCCAAGCTAACGCCCTTTGGACGGCGCCACCCCCTTCGGCCAGCTCACGGTGACGATGCCACGATGCCACAAAAACGCCGCACGACGATTTGGCGACGTAAGGATACAGACCGCCGCCAAACAACGTGGGCGGCACGTCTCTAGGAATGGCGTGCCTCGTGGAGTTTACACTCCTGCCTTACGTGCGTCGTACAGCACGTACCAAGGCATCGTTCCCATCAGTTTGTGACCCTCGTGTCTATCTCTACACGTCATTCGCCACACCTGGTCACTGTGCGGTGTCCCGATCCATGTAACACCCTCAGGATGCGTTAGCTCCATTTACATCATCCTCGTGGGTTTGCATGCATGTTCGCGTGCGGGTCGGTATGGTCGGTTTCAGGCCCCCTTCCCCCGCGGCCGTGGATCAAACGGCCTTTCAGGAGGATTACCTCACTCCCGCCCCGCATCTTTATTCGCACGGTCCTCCATCAACAAACAAACCCCCCTCCCGCGTAGCACGTCCCTCCCCCTGATGTCACTTCTCCTGCCACACGAGCAGTGAGGGGGTTGTGTCCACCGATCGGTTTAGTTGGTCGGCTACTAAAGATTGCGCATGCCATGGGGTCTGTGCGTTTGCCTCCTCGCCATTTGTGGACATGGCTGACGACCAGGTGGTTCGCTTCGGGATTTGATCTAATGGCATCTTTCTTGGAACCATGCAGTCCGGGAAACTGGGCAGCAGCGGGAGGAAGAGGGTTTGGGGGATTCGCGGTCATCAGAAATTAAGGTTGTCGTCCCTCATTCGCGTCCATTCTCGCGTCGTCGGATCAGGGTTTACCAATATGTCTAGCGGCGACGCATAACTAGACAAGGGTCCGGTCTCGGAAGCTCGCGAAATGAGGAAAACAGGAGCCATCCTCGACTACAAACCGTGCCGAATTTTAAGACTTTTGCATGCCGAGCACTCAAAAATAGGGTTATTGAAAAAATCCCAGATCTCACCCTGCGTCAAAATCCCACCCCGCACGTCATGCGGCCAAATGAAAACCACGAACCGGCCACGTCCGGCACGGGACCCGCACTACAGCGATAGCGCAGTGCACGTTGTCGTACAGGACACCTAACAGGCCAGGTTGTAGGGTTGTATGGGGGTCTCAGAATCATCACCCGCCACTAGACCAACCTCTCTCTATGTTCGATTGATGATGGAAAAACACATGCTTGACCCTTGCAGTGGACCCAACCGTGCGGCACGTACGTTGTTATCATCCATCATGTCGCCATCTCCGGCAAAGGGCCTGTCAAACGCGCTCCCGCGCAGCCGGCACTGCCCTAAATCTCCCATCCGCATTGGTACAGAATGGGCAAAAGATAACAATCGCATTCCGGCCGAGTTTGGGGGTGAGTGGCATGTGAAAGCGGGATTTGGGGATTCGCGATTTTGGATTCGAATTTCGATCCCCAAATCGCCCTTTAAGAACCCTGGACTGAGACGAAAAACCCGCCAAATAGAAAAAAACCCGCCTTGGGCCGATTGTGATCCCTTGATTGTGCATTCCTGATTCCCATGCGGGCAAGGTTTGAACGTTTTCTGGGTGCATGCGTGATAGCAATATGCATGCAGCTGGGTCGAAATGGGCCAGCGCGATACCACACGTCAAGAACGCGCGAGAAAGGCCGTGCTGCGCACCCGGCCTTGGACGGGATTACCCGCCGATCGCCCCACGCGTGAATACGTACGTGCGGGAGGGGCGTGCACCTGACGGCTAGTTGTGCGGTGTGCCGGAAGGGGGGGGGGGACGATAAGCTATTTGGTTTGGCTTTTTTTTTACTGTAGGTGCATGTGGATATGTGGATACGGGATCCTACTACATTCGACAACCCGGTGACAGATCCGATCTGCTTGTCATGGGATACGTTTGTGTATTCCGCGTGGGCTTTTTGTGTTTTTTATGGTTGTTTTGTTGTAAGGTTCGTCTCGGATTTTTTTCTCGGACACCGTTGCGCTGACACTGGAGATTTTCTCCCTTCCCCTACTCAAGTAGCTTTTTCTCGAGATCGCCAGACGCGGCTGGAGGTTTCGCACGCATCTAATAAATTTTGACGCGCGGTGACTGAAAAGGCCACATCTCATAAAAGGAAACGCTACATTTTTTTTTCTTCTTCATATTGTCGGCCCCTAAATTTATCGGCCCACTAACAAAAACAAAAACATAAAGAAACAAGGTCCAGTCCGCGTAGGGTTAACACGAGCATTGGGCAGGGGTCAACCATCTGGTTAGACCCCGACACATCCGAACCGGATCGGCCTGCGATGGCCGACGTGTGCTATGTATGAAAAAATTGGACTGGGTTGTTCTAGCAAGGTGATGTAATGTAACCTCACTCATCCCGAGGATGGGGATTTTTGTCCTGATAACATGCAGGCTTGTTTGTGCTGTCCTGCTTGGTTGCTTGAGGTCGTGTGTCTGTGTGTGTATTGTGTGTGGGGGGG
>RBNI01006057.1:0-11788 GCA_003990745.1 Jimgerdemannia flammicorona
GTAGCCCGTGACACACCAGAGACGACACCTTGTTGACGACGGCAAAAGGAAGAAAGCGCCGCACCAAAACGGGTACACCCCAGACGCAGCCAGAGGCACCAGAAACCACGAAAAAGTGGAGAAGACACCGATCGGACACCGATAAAGGGGCAACACATCACCATTGCCTCCCTCCCACTGCCCTGCAACAGGTACAGCAAACCAACCCGAGGTAGAGGGGGTATAAGTTGTGGAAAAGGAACTCGGAAGGTTGCCTACCAAACCTTGTGACCGGTAAGGTAGCGGAGAAAGGAGCGAGCAAGTTCTTTCTTAATGGTCTAGTTCATTCATTCTGTTATATTATTAGTCTGAGGGTGATATGATGTGATCTATTTGAGATGGATCTTGTAAATTCAGATATAACTTGTAATTATATTATTGATGAATTCTGTACCTTGATTGGAGATAAGTTCTTCTGGGGATCCATATCTGAGTGTGAGTTTATGGAAGGGGTCAACAATGGTCAAGACATCTGCAATTTCCATTGAGAAGGCTTTAGGCTACTTGGTCAGGTATTCTACAAATACTAGGATATACTTATTTCTTCTTGATGTAACTAGTAAAGGTCTAATTATGTCTACTCTCTATCTTTGAAATATGTTGTCTGGTAGTGTGATTGGTTGTAATAGTGCTTGATAATTTTCCTTCCTTAGTACTTCTGGCAGATATTATATTTCCTGAGTATATCTTGGACTTATATTCTAAGGTTGGGCCAATATTGTTATATTATTTGTAGCTTTTCTTCTATATTTACCTATCCTTGATGGGCTTTCTAGTATTCTTTTCAGATGAGATCTTTTTGTACCTTAATGGTCAGGAGAGCTTTCTTTAGAATATAGTTTCTCAGTATACTCTTCTTCTAGTTCATTGGGATTGATAGAAAAGTATTATTGTAAGCTTTTTCTACTTTGTGAATGATGGTGATTTTGTAATCCTAAAGGATGAGGATTCAGTGAGCAAGAATTCCAGTAGATTTCTTATCATTGAATAACTATTTAAGGGCTATATAGTCAGTTATCAGGGTGAACCTTTTTCTGATGAGATAATACTTGAATAGAGTAACTGCCTATATAACTGTAAGACATTCCAGTTTGACAATATTTGGGTTATACAAACTTCTACAATACTTAAGACATTGTTTTTGGAGAAAAGGTACTAATAATATAGAAACTGATGAGCATTCCAAAGTATGTGCTAGGCAGGGTGGCCCTAGTGTATTTGACTGGCAGTATGTGAAGAGGAGTTATAGCTTGGGGGGAAGCATGTGGGGCTTACTGGCTGGGGGATATGGAAGGGGAGAAGACAGTACTGAGAGATAAGAGACTGAGAGAACAAGCTTTGCAGATAAAGTGAAGAAGAGTTATCTGATGACTGAACTAGAGGGCTGACTAAAGAAGAGTAAGGAGACAGCAAGGACTGTAGGGGCTGGTGGAGTGGCTTATGACAGTAAGAGCAGTAGGGCTCAGAGAGTAGTAGCTAGGGAGAGTGGAACTGCTGATAGTAAGAGAACTGCTAATTTGGAAAAAAAATCCAGATGTGATGGCTGATGGTAGATCTGGACAGAGGGGGGCACAAGGCCTGGAGATCTGACAGATAGTGTAATTGGTCTGGTGGCAATACTATTACTCAAGAAATCAAGGTCAGAATTCATTATCATATTGTATTTCCAAGGCTAGGCAGTGATAGCCAGGATAATTCTGGGACTTCTGGCTCAGGAGATGAAGGGAGTAGTATTGGTGAAGTTTTTGAAAAGTCTGGAAGGGGTGGAGGTGGGCTTTGAGAAAGAGGATATATTGTTGAAAGTAATGAAGAAAGGAGTGGTAGTGGGAGGGGTAGTGATCTCCATGGCCCAGTGCTTATGCTGGGATCTCTAAATAGTATAGCTGATAGTGCTGGATATTCCTATAGTATCAAAGGAAATGGTCAAGGGGTTGATTGTCAGGGCCATTAAGAAGTATGGAGAAATTGTATATATTGGGTTTGGGGTCTAGAAGGGCACTAAATTCAGGACTGTTGATGTAGACATCAGGGTGCAGCTAGTGGGCAAGGAGAATATAGAGAAGGTGAGAAACTTGCTGACAGTTCTCAAATGGGAATCTGTAGAGTATAAGGTCTCAAGAGTAAAAGAGATATTAGAGGAAGAAAAGGACTTACTGGAGGCAGTAAAGGATCTGGCTGGAGCCATAGAGAGGAGAAGATTGGCATGAAAGAAGTTTGAGGCCAAGATAGTTATAGAGATCATGAATGACAAGAAGGTGTGACTGGACTGAGCAGCCTGAAAGAGAGTATAGAGAAGGTGCATTCAGAAGAATTTGTTGGCTAAGTTGAAGAGGGGGCGGCCAAGGAGACTACTGCTGAAGAAGCTAGATCAAGGGCAAGTATCTGAGCAGGAGAGAAGGGAGCAGTACCAGAGGGGACTCTAGGAGGGAGGAAAGGTACAGAACTGAACATTGTGGTAGAGAATGTAAAGATGGCAGAAGGGGAGGGCCCCCAGTATAAGGTGCCAGGTAGAGCTAAAGGAGATGATAAATTGTAGGATATACTAGAGGAGGAGTGGAATGAGTCAGCATAGAGGAATGTAGAGGGTGGGCAGGAGGAAGGAGGGAAAAGGGTGGCTCATAGAGTGGCAGAGACTGAGGTCAAGGAGAAATAGTTGTGAAAAATACTTGAGAATGTGGCAGCTGAGGAGCTGGAGGGAGAGGACTTCTGGGTACTAAGCAAGAAGTACTGGGGTAAAATTCTGCATAGTGAGGAGGTGTCAAGAAAACTCTGGGATGAGATAATAGTGGTATTTTTGGAGGCTGAGACATATCAGATAGATGATAACAGAGAGGCAGCATTTCTGACAATTACAAATAACAGGGCTGTATATATGTGGGGCCTGAGAAAAGGACTAGCAAAGTGGCAGGTAGTGTGTAAGGAGCACTGAACAGAGATAGAGGCTGTGGATGGTGTGGATTGTCAGAAGATCTTGGAGGTACTAGAAGCTCAGCAGAGAGAGGTGAATGATCTGAAGGCTGAGAGGAACCTCGATATTGCTGTTGATACAGTAAGTATAGAATTATAGAGTAGATGGCTGTTTTTCAAATAACATTATTCAATATAAATAGTATAACTAAAATATTATCTTTGAATATCAATGGACTACAGGGAGTAGTGAGACATCAAAATATCTTTGGATGGCTAAAGGGAATAAAATCAGATCTGTTCCTACAACAGGATGTTGGTATAATAGAGACTTGGATATTCTGGACTGGACAAAGAAATGAGGTGATGTAGCTGTTTGGTAAGGACATGTGGGCATTCTGGTTAGGAAGAGTAAGGGGGACATTGGAGACATTGGACACTGGGAGAGTAGGGTAGTGTGGGGAGTTTGGAAGAGACCTGGCTGGATGTTCTTAATGATTGGGTCTTGTTATTGTCCAGCTGAGAGAGGGAAGAAAGTGGAATAGATTCAAGGGCTACAAGAGTCTGGAGTGTTGGTGGAGGCTGATATTGATTGTCTAGAGGGGGACTTTAATATAGTATATAATGGAAAGATAGACAGAACTGATAGGGGAAGGGGGATGGCTGGAAGGAGTGGTGGTATAGAAGCCTGGGAGGAAGTTGAATATCTGAGCTCTTTAGTGGATGTCAGGAGGCTTGGATGTGGGGATCATAGGATTTTTACCCACTGGGTGATAGGGCTAGACTCAAGGATTGACTGGATATTGACTGCTGATTACTGGGGAGTTGATATCTAGAGGACTTTGGAAACTGTTTGGTATCTGTGATCAGATCACTGGGGTCTTCTAGGAGGGGGGTGTTTTGGGAGAAGTTGGAAGGGGCCTGGACATTGGCAACTGAATATCTCTTTGCTAAGAGAGGTCTCTCTATAGGAGGTATATATGGTAGATATTAGCTTCAGAGTTTTTAGTTGGTGAGCAGAGGGGCTGGGAATTGAGGATTACTGAATAAGATTGAAATCTGAGGCACAACAGTACTGGGGGGAGGCAGGAAGGATGTGGAGTACTCAGGGGAAGAAGCAAGTGATATGGGCCTCTCAGAGGTTGGCAGGATTGTTGGCAACTTGGACAGATCTGCTGAAGAATGGTGAGAAAGGAGATTGGTAAGTATAGTGAATCAGACTAGAGATGAAGGAGCTGATGGATATACTGAGGCAAGAGGAGGACCTACAGGTTAAGAACTGGCTGTAATAGTAGAGATTGGAGGAGAGAGAAAGGCCAATCAAGTTTTTGTCACAGCTTCTGCAGATAAGGAGGGTAAGGCAGCAGTGGGAGGGGGTTTTTAATGAGGCTGGGGAGTTGGTTGTTAGGGTACTGGAGATTCTGGATCAGTTGAGCAGGTGGTAGAGACATCTATAGAGTAAGAAGAATGGAGGGGTGGGAGTGATAGACATTGATAGGCACTTGGAGAAATAGTGCTCAGATCTAGCAGCAGGCTTAGGTGATCTTGGTGCTACTGTCTAAGGGAAAGAGATTTGGCAGGTTCTGATGATGACAAGCTCTGAGGATGGCTTGCAGTAGGACTTTTGGAAGAAGATAGCAGGAGTCAAGTTAATTCTAGAGGAAATAGTAGTAATGTGTGATGAAGTGATAGACTCAGGACTTGGATTGAAGGGCAGAGTTTAGGTCTTATAGCTCTGTTTAAGAATAAGAGAAGGAGGGAGAAGTGGAAGAACTAGAGACCAATCATACTTCTGGATATGGATTACAAACTAGTCATAAAGATCCTAGTAGCTAGACTACAGAAAGTGGCTCAACAGGTTCTGGGGGCTGAGCAGAGAGGATTTGTAGGGAGTTATCTGATTAGAGATAAGACAGCATGAGTACATGATATCATCAAGAGAGCCCACATAGTAAGAGTAGATGGCTGGCTGATTTTCTTGGACCAAGTGAAGGCCTATGATAGAGTCTGACAAGTGTAGTTAGATAGAGTGCTAAAGCACATTGGAGTCTCCCCTGGAGTCCAGTAGGTCTTAGTGGGTCTGCTGAAAGAGAGTTGGACAGCAATCATAGTGAATAGACATGGAGGAGTTTTATTCTCTCTGGGAAAAGGAGTGCCACAGGGGGATCCACTATTATTTATTCTGTATACACTGTCCCTGGAGTCTCTTTTGGATAGGATATGGTAAAATATAGAAGGGTTGAATATTCTGGAGGTTAATTGGGAGGTGGTGGTCTTTACTAATGATATAGTAGTTAGGCTGGAATAAGTTGAGGATTTTGCAATACTGAAAGGTACAGTAGAGTGGTATGAAGAGTGCTTGGATACTAAGCTCAACTGGCATAAGTGTGAGATATTGGTGTTGGGTGGAGGGATAGTAGGTGGGGACATTATTGGAATAATTGTCTCTATAGGAGAGGCTGTATACTATCTGGATATCTACTTCTTAGTATATAGTTCTTTACTATCACATAGATGGTGGGAGCAGTGATTGGCAGAGTAGGAAAGCACTTTCTTGGGGTGGGGTGGTCACTTTATATCTCTGGTAGAAAGAGTGATAGTATTGAATGTTTACTAGTTGCCTAAGCAGTAGTATTTAGAATACTACTTGGACTTCCCAGTGTGGATGGTCAAGCAATTGTTGAAGATGGCCAGAACCTGGATATAGGCAGAGCAACAGAGCCAGATTGGTTGGGAGGTGTTGACCTGGTAAGTGGACTGGAGAGGCCTAGGTCTGGTGGATTTTTCCAAGCATCTTCACTACTTGGGAGCATGGTGGCTGAAGTAAGCAAGTAAGTTGAGAGGTAGAGAGTGGGTTCCTCTCATGCAGATGGTATAGGAGGCCTGGTTCTCTCCCCAGAGTATGACTGGGGATATTATATCTCTGGTGGCATTAGAGGAGAGTCAGAGGATGTGTTATAGGGGATTCTGGTAGGGAGTGGCTGATGGAGTACACTATATTGGTCTCTGATAGCAGAATAATGAGGGGGGGGAGGAATGGCCCAGATGTAGAGGTGGGACTGCCTTCTGTTGGGCAGGGTACTGGTTTATGATTTCTACTTAGAGGATGGTATGGAGTGTCTTCAGGAATACAGGAGAGATCTGTGGCCTGAGATATGGCAGGGAGTGGGGATTGGAGAGGTATGGGACTAGAACAGTATCTGGTGGTGGAGCAAACAGGTGGCAAGATAGATTGCCCCCAAGTTTTTAATAATATGGTGGAGATTTCTATAGTATAATATCATATTGAACTACTGGATAGATCACTTGATAGAAGGCAGTACTCAGGGGTGTGAGGAGTGTCTGAATGTTGGACAGAAGGGAGGGGTGGTGCAGACTTCTAAATATTGATTAGGAGAGTATAAGGTGATAAGTGACTTTTGGAAAGAGATTGAGGTACAGCTGAGAGAGTATCCACCAGAGTTGGTGGCAGGCAGGAGGTGGGGTGACCTCTAGAGAAGATTGGTGAGGGGGTTGAAAGATGAGTAATTGATATTAGAATGAGTGTTGGCAATTTGAGTTGAGCTTACAGAACATTGATTATATGTATTTGAGGAGGATCAATGGTTGCCTTTGGGGGTATGAGTGGCTAGATGGGAGTAACTGGTGATGGATATGTTGACTGAGTAGTAGAGGGGTTGGAGTACTGGTAGAGGATATTAGAGGCAATTGGTAGAGATGATCTGTAGAAAGAGTGGGGGTGGCCAGGGAGTCAGAAGTGTTTTGGAAGAATGGTGAGAGAGAGAGAGAGATTCCAAGTGGGATTGAGTGAGGGGGTTCATTTGTATTAGTATTTTATAGATGGTTTGATAATAAAGAGGAAGTCCTTATGACTATAAAAAAAAGAAAAAAAAAAAGACATTTCAGTTTGGTGCTGCTATAGTTAGTTTGCTGCTGATTGGTTGCTCAGCTTGTATAAGCTATCTTATAGTACTGTTGGTTAGGTCCTTCTTGGGCTAGAACTGCTCTGAGGCTATCTTTGGAGACATTTGTATACAAAATAAATAACTTCTGTAGATTGGACCAGATAAGGATTAGTGCTGTAGTCATACAGTGCTTGAGTTTCTTAAAGACTTTTTCTTGTAATTCTGTCTATTTGTAAGATACTTCTTTCTTGAGAAAAATTTGAATTGGGGCAACAATTTGGACTAAGTTTTTGATAAATCTTCTATAATAGGACACTAGTACCAGAAATGATAGTATTTCCTTTAAGGTCTTAAGTACTGGTCAATTATTGATCTTCTCAGTTTTCTTTAAATCTGTATGAGTTCTTTCTTTTAAAACTATAAATCTAAGAAATTTAAGTTTCTGTTTTTCAAAGTAGCATTTCCTAATATTGAGTCTCAGGTAGTTCTTGTAGGTGAGCTTGAAGAATTCCTCTAAGTGGTATAGGTATTTCTCAAAATTTACTGAATAGATGTTAGAATCATCTATATATACAATCAGACAGTGTTAGATTAGTGAGCTATAGACTGATTTCATCATTCTCTAGAAGGTGGAAGGTATATTGCAAAGTCCAAAGGGCATTCAGAGGTATTCAGTCAGTTTTTCTAGAGTAAGAAAGACTGTTTTCTGAATGTCCTTAGGGTCTATTTTTTTTTTTTTTTTTAAAGTTACTTGAACTACTACTTTATTACCATATTCTACATTATATTATAATATAATATCCAAACCAACCTACTACCCAATCCCCCTAAGAGAGATCTCACCAATTCCTACTCATTTTAAGACTACATAGCTCTCAATCACCTCTATTCAACCCCTACTCTGCATACAGACCCCTTCAACAAGCTTGTAGCAGCAGCCACTCTGAGGCCTCCAGCTCATCTACCAGCTAGTCAAGAGATCCTCCATCAGCCCATCCCATCTCAACAGTCTCTCTGTAAGGCTCAACTACTATTCTTCCTTAAATACAAAAAGCCAATACCTAGCCAGCCCTATCTAAATTGCTAAGGCCCAACTATATATAAGTCACTCATTCTCCCCCCCTCTATAAGCTACTCCTTCAAATTCTCCCAATGGCCCCTCACCTCATCTCTCCTCCTATATACCCCTAGATACTCACCTATAGTAATCCAGAAATCACTAAGCACCTCACACTCTCCCAGCCAATGTTCAGACAACTATACAAAACCCTCTTCCTGTCCCACATTAAGGCAGTCCTCACACTCAAACTCTCCACCCTCAATCAAATGTCCAGAGTGGAAGTTCAGCATGACATTCCTCCTTAACATATGCTATCATACTACTCAGAACTTGGGGGGAAGCCACTGCTTAACCTTAGTTCTCCAGGACCAAACTTTAGTCCAGTCTCACTTCTCACCTATATTAATACTCTGCCAACCCACTGGTCACATGTCCAACCCCATCTCCCTCTGACACTCAACTCCATCCCAATGTCAAACTCAACAAAGGGAGAGTCCCCAAGCAGGAGTCTATTTCAGTACCACATTGCTGACCCCTAATACACTTTCCCATCATCCTTGGAGTCTATGGAGATCTTATAAAAAGGTCTATACTGCCAAAGTATCTGGTATCTTGTAACTGGTCTAAGAGATCATCAATTCTGGGCAAAGGATAGGCATCCTTTTTAGTTACTGAGTTGAGTTTCCTATAGTCTATACAGAGTCTCTATCCTCCTTTCTTTGGTATAATAAGTATAGAGCTGGCCCAAGAGCTGGTGGAGGGTCGGATGACTCTATTGTCTAAGAGTAAATGTATTCCTTTTTAAATGTTTTTAGGTGATGGGGTATTCTAAAGGGTTTCTGTCAGATGGGTGTTGCATTTTCTACATTTATACTGTAGATATAATGGATTGTATGGTAGGTTACCATAATCAGTGATGAAGATATCTTGATATTTTTAGGAGTTCTACTAATTTTTATCATTGCTGAGGTGTCAATTCTTCCCCAATATTGGTGGAAGACTTTACTATCTCCTGGGTCACAGAGGGATCTTTCCTTTCTTCTGAGACCTTTTGCCATTTTCCAATAAGTTTAGCTTATAAACCTCTTTGTGGGTTCAATTGAGAAAGGGCACTAGATGTCCTACAATGATTCCTTTTGGCAAGATGATGCTTTCCCAGCTCTGGTTAGTTGCTTGAGAGTGCACTGGATTCATCTTATCAAGAAATGTATATCTCTTGATGTCCAGGTTTGGGATGTCTTTATTGGGTTTGAAGAAGAGGTTCCTGGGGTTGGGTGGTGTAAATATTTCGAAAATGGTTTGCTCTCCAGGCTCCAGGATGAGGTTCTTGTGCAATTTGACTGGTTGGTAATATACTTACTAAGGGGCCTCCTTTTTGAGGTGATTGATCTAGAGGAGATATACTTTCTTCTTATCTGAGCTCTCAAATCCTTCAGCTTATCTTATTCCATTAGTCAGTTTTGAGACTTTTTGTAATTGAGGGGTCTTGACTTTCATGAAGACTGTTTGAGCAATCTTCTGTCCTCTAGGGATTCAGTACCATTCTATACCACTGTTATATAAGATAATCTTGATTTTGTCTGTATATTCTGGATCTATAGTTCCTCCTTCTATAGTTACTCCTTGTCTGGCAAGTCCAGACCTTGAGGTCAGTTGAATATAAGTTCCTCTGGGCAGATATATAACTAGTTCAGTTCTGAATACTAATATTCTTCCAGATCTGATGGATTCATCCTCCAGACTATAGAGGTCCTACCCTATATCTTCTCAGTGAGCTTTGGTCGAGGGTTTGGCCTTAGGATGTAGCAGGATATACTGAAAAATATCTTTGCTGAGTTTGGACTGTCTTTGGACTGAAGCTCCACTAGTAAGAAGTCTCTATACTCTGAGATTAAGGTGTGGCCATCTGGCTCCAGTAGAGGGATCTTAGAGATAATTGATTTCTCTTTTTCCTATAGGATTTAGAGCTTCTATGAAGTTGATGGCATCTTCTACTCATTCTTGGCAAGTTGCATATGTAATAAAAGCTAGGATATCTTCTCTTAAATTATACATCTTAAGGGTCCTTTTTTCTGATTTCTTGGTTTAACTTCTTCAGATCTGAGTTCTCTTGTCTTCTCTCATTAGAGTGTAAACTACAAAATCTTGGCTGAGGTAAATCTTCTGGTGTCTGCAGTCTTAGCAGTCTGGGTGTCTTCTATAGTTGCAATATCTCATTGCTTGAAAATGCTGTTCTCAGTTATTGTCTTGGGAATTAGTATCTATCTTGGTCATAGGTT
This sequence comes from Jimgerdemannia flammicorona, assembly GCA_003990745.1. Lineage (NCBI taxonomy): Eukaryota > Fungi > Mucoromycota > Endogonomycetes > Endogonales > Endogonaceae > Jimgerdemannia > Jimgerdemannia flammicorona. Next base: position 10,191 of record RBNI01006057.1, read on the forward strand.
GGGAGAAGGGTGGCCAAGGGATATACTTCTGTTCAGATATAGAGACCTTGTCCTCTGGCTCAGCTTTGCAATTTAGTAGTGACTTCTTTAAAGGTAGTTAACTGTGTAACTATAATTGGAAGTTCTGAACTATGTGGTCTCTATCTTTCTTATTGATCTAGTAGATAGTATTGATAGTAGTAGTTTTGGAGAGAGTAGAAGACTATTTGATGTGGACATCTTTCTAGCTGAAAGGCTCTTTCTTGCTGTGTTTCCTACTTCAGAATAATAAAAATTATACTTAATCCTTCTTTGAGGTTCCAGGAATCATTGTCTTCTAGTGAAGTTTAGTGAGGGTCATCCTAGGGAATGAGTTTAGGGACCTCTTCTTCTTTAGATACTTCTTGTTCAGGAATCTCCTATACAGGGGTTTCTTCTTTCTCAGATGATTCTTGACCCCAGATTGCTTATACTTCTGCAGTTTAGCTGTAGGTATTTCAGAAATATGTCTGTATTTCTTCTTTTTTCTTCTACACTCAGGACAGGCTGTGCCAGGTGAATTCCCTGTCCAAATGATCTTAAAGGAGGGCCCAGGGCACTTGTGTCTTTTGAGTTAGATAGGGTATTCTTTGATCTGTCCTGCAATGGCTCCAATTGTATTAGGGATAGTATTTCTGGTCCATATATTGTCTTCTGGCCTATCATCTACTAGATTGATTCAGAGATTAAGTTTGGGATTATTTCCATTTTCAGATTCTTCTTTCTCTTTTATGGTAGACTCTTCGCTGCTGGTATATTCCTCCTGAATAGTAATCTTCTTTTTGTTCTTTGATTGCTTATAGCTGGTTATCTTAACTCTATACCTCTTGCCTCAGTAATCAAACTTGAGTACTTATTGACTAATATCAACCACTATATTTATTTCCTTCATCTAGTTGATATCAAGAATTATGTCATAGATAATAGCTTCAGTTATAATAGCTTTTAAAATAGAAAACTGAATGTGTCCTAGAGAGATAGTGATATTTTATACTTCTCTAAGAGGTTGGATTCAGGCTTCATCTGTTACTATGATACTGAGATTGGATGGTCTATCAATGGGCTATTAGAGTGTGTCCAGGAATTATTTAGCAATAATATAGACTACTGCTCCTGTATCTATAAGAATTTTTGCCTTTTGTCCTCTAATATCTCTATATAAATAGGTGCTGACATATCTCTCTACAGCTTGAATAGGAGTGGGAGCTAGATCTTGCTGTGGGATTTGGACCCAGCTAGTACTAGATTTGGTAGTTCTTAATAACTTATTTCAGACTCCAGCTAGTCTCAGTTGTAGAAACTGCAAGAGAGATATATCTATCTTGGCTTCTTGAATCTTTTGTCAGGCTTCATTATAGATGTCTCTGGACATGGTCTTCAGGGTATACTTCTTCTTGGGTTTTGGAGCAATAGGCTCCTATTCTTCTTGCTTTATTTCTTTATTCTCTAGAGATAGTTCATTCATTTCAGGAACAAAAGGTGAGGGAGACTAGAGAGGTGTTTCTACTTGCTCCTCTTCTTATTCTTTTTTTTTTTTTTTTTTTTTTTTTTTTTTTTTTTTTTTTTTTTTTTTTTTTTTT
>RBNI01006058.1:0-11788 GCA_003990745.1 Jimgerdemannia flammicorona
AAAAAAAAAAAAAAAAAGAAGGAGTAGCAGTGTCCTCTGGACTATCTCAATGGTTTCAGGTAAAGTGTGACATGGGATTGATGGATGGCATTCATCAGTATCAGAGGGATGAGTCAGGACCTTTCACCCAGTGGCACCTGGTCAGGAATGGATTAGTTGGGACATGAATAGATTGGGTGCTAGTAGCTGAGTATTGGGGTAATGTACTGGACATTGTAGAAGTATGATAGTGCCCTTGGTCTGATCATTGGGGAGTAGAGGTGTGTAGTAGATTCCAAACAACAGGTAGTGGTGGAGGGCATTAGCATCTCAATGTGGCCTTACTCAGAAGGAAGAAGAAGAGGGAGCAATTTGTGGTAGTAGCAAGACAGGAGGTTGCATAATGGCAGAATGATGAGCAGTTGATAGCAGAATGGTGGGGTAAATTTAAACATTTGGTAGGTGCTTACTGGTGTGATGTTGGGGAAGAAGGACAAGGAAAGGAGCAAGCTAATGGCCAGCACCTTTCTCTGCTACAATTCACATTACACACACTTTCACAATATACTTTCAAGTCGTTTATTGGAGAAAGATACTAAGAGGATGTCAAGCAGCAAACAAGCCAATGTACATACTAGGTGGGGTGGACCTGGGGCTTTTGACTGACAGTATGTTGGGAGGAGGCATAGGCTGGGAATGGGGTCTTTTGGTGGCTCAAGTGGACTGAGCAGCTCGGGTAGTAGAGGTGGCACTGGTGGGGGGGCAGGAGGGTGGCAGGGGTGGAGCTTTGCGGATATGCTGAGGGCTGGGGATTGGCCGATGGGAGCCCACAGTGATCAGGCTAGAGGGAAGGAGAAGCAGAAGGTTGGAGATGCTGGTAGAGCTGGGCCTTCGCTGGTGGGAGGTAGAGGGAGTGGAGTAGTAGTTGGGGGTAGTCATCCTGCCACCTTTTACCAGTAACATTCAGGTGAGACAAGACTCAAGCAATACTTTCGACAACGTTTTTGGTGAAAAGGCAACTAGCAACATGGCAAGCAATGACCATATAGGTGTGCATACTAGGTCAGGTGGATCTAGGGCCTTTGACTGGCAGCAGGTGAGAAGGGGTTATGACCTGGGGATGGGGGCCTTTGGAGGTCCAAAGAACAGAGAAGGCTCTGGAGGGGGACTGGTGTCCAGTAGCAATGGAGGAAGATCTGGTCTCCCAAGCTTCACTGACAAGGTTAAGGAAAGTGGGTGGCCAGTAGGTACTAAGGCTGGTGATGTGGAGGGGAAGGGCAAGGCAAGCCTTGGGAGGGGGGGCAGTGCTCTGGCTGGGAGTGCAGGTGTAGGGGCTGGTGGTGCTGTAGCTGGGGGTGTGACTGTTGATGGGAGTGTGATGGGAAATCAGGAAAAAAAAAGATATGTGATGGCTGATGGCCAGGTGGGGCAGGGGTTCCTGATGCAGAAGGGGGACCTGGCGGATAGTATAATGGGGCTGGCGGTGACCCCATTACTCAAGAAGTCAATCTCAGAGTTTGTAGTAACCTTGTACTTCTGGGGCTTGGCAGTGATGGCAAGGATGATTCTGGGACTTGTTTTGAAGCAGGTGGCTAGGGCAGCTTCAGTGAAGTTCTTGAAGGATCTGAAGGGGGTCGAGGTGGGCTTTGAGGAGGCCGGGCCACTAGATGAGGCACTGAAGACTGGAGTTATAGTTGGGGAGGTGGTGGTCCCCATGGTGTGGTGCTTGCGATGGGACCCCAGGGTGGTGCAACTTCTGGTGAAGGGGGTGCCTACAGTGACTAAGGAGGAGACTAGGAAGAGGGTGGAGGAGGTGATGATTGAGTATGGCGATGTGGTGGACATTGGCTTTCAGGTGTGGGAGGGGACAATGATCAGAATGGGCAACATTGATGTCAGGATTCGGCTGGCAGGAAAGGAGGCCACAGGGAAGGTGAGTGACTGGCCTTCTGTACTGATGTGGGGGGCATTCATCTGTAAGGTATCGAGGGTGAAGGGGAGTGAGGAGGAGGAGGAGGATTTGTTAGAGATATTAGAAGAGATGAGTGGAGCTATGGAGAGGAGAGCAAGGGCCTGGAATATGTATGAGGAGTTGACGCATCTGGAGGTGGTGAAGGGGAAGCATATCCATATGGACAAGGGGCAGTGGGAGTGGGTGCAGGGGCACAGGAGGCAGAAAGAGCTTCTGGCAAGTATGATAGTTGAGGTGAAGAAGAAGGCAGATGAAGCTGAGGTGTCTGGGGGCATCAAAGACAGTGTCTGGGCTAGTAAAGGAGTGGGGGAGGTGGAGGGAGGCAAGGAAGGAGATGGGAAGGTGCTGAGTGAGAACTCCTTTACTGATGGCACCTTCGAGATCTGGGAGCTAGAATTGGACTCCACCCCCCCCCTCTGATCAGAAGGGGCCCAGCAGCAAGGAGGAGGATGTTAGAGGATGTGCTGATGGAGGGGGCCCAGCGAGTGCATTTTGGGGTCCCTGATGTGGCAAAAGGGGGCCAGGTAGTGGTGGCGGGTGAGGATGAGCTGGTGGATGTCCCTGAGGAGGAGTGGGATGAGGCTGCCAGTGTGGGTACTGACACCATGATGTTGGATGTGGGATGGCCGGGGACTCCGGGAGGGAAGGAGGTAGGGAACTTGCTGTGGATGAGCAAGGTGATGGATAACCTCACGGCTGATGCATTGAGAGAAGTAGACCTGTGGGTTATGCCTGAGGAGTACTGGGAGCAGATTCTGCATGGTGAGGGAGTGGTGGAGGCACTGAAAGGTGAGATTCTTGGGATTCTCTTGAAGGAGGAGAGATGTGAGATTGATGAGGTGAGGAAGGCAGGGCTGGTGGTGGCTGTGGGTGAGCAGGTGACATATTGCTGGGCTGAATGGCATGGTTTGCAGCTCTGGAGGGAGGTCTGTCTGGAGTATCGAGAGGAATTTGAGGAGAGGGAAGATGAGGTGATGGTAGAACTTCTGAGAGGGTTAGAGGCATGGGAAGCTGGGGAAAGCACATCACCATCTTTCTCTGCTACAATTCACATTACACACACTTTCACAACACACTTTCAAGTCGTTTATTGGAGAAAGATACTAAGAAAATGTCAAGCAGCAAGCAAGCCGAGGTGCATACCAGGTTGGTTGGACCTGGGGCTTTCGACTGGCAGCATGTTGGGAGGAGACATGGGCTGGAGATAGGGTCTTTTGGTGGCTCAAGTGGACTGGGTGGCTTGGGGAATGGTGGCAGTGCTGGTGGGGGGGTTGGAGGGCTGCAGGGGTAGAGCTTTGTGGATATGCTGAGGACTGGGGGTTGGCTGATGGAGCCCACAGGGATCCGGCTGGAGGGAAGGGGAAGCAGAAGGCTGAGGATGCTGGGGGAGCTGGGCCTTTGCTGGTGGGAAGTGGGGGAAGTGGAGGGACTGCTGGGGGTAGTGGCAGGACTGCTGATGGTGGCGTGACGGTGAATCTGGAAAAAAAAGGAGATGTGATGGCTGATGGCCAGGTGGGGCAGGGGTTCCTGATGCAGAAGGGGGACCTGGCAGATGGTGTGACAGGGCTGGTGGTGGCTCCGTTACTCAAGAAATCGATCTCGGAGTTTGCGGTAACCTTGTGCTTCCGGGGCTTAGCAGTGATGGCGAGGATGGTTCTGGGGCTTGTTTCGAAGCAGGTGGCTGGGGCAGCTTCGGTGAAGTTCTTGAAGGGTCTGGAGGGGGTCGAGGTGGGCTTTGAGGAGGTGGGTCTACTGGATGAGGCACTGAAGACTGGCATCGTGGTTGGGGAGGTGGTGGTCCCTATGGTGCAGTGCTTGCATTGGGACCCCAGAGTAGTGCAGCTTCTGGTGAAGGGGGTGCCCATGGTGACTTAGGAGGAGATGAGGAAGAGGGTGGAGGAGGTGATGATGGAGTATGGAGATATAGTGGATATTGGCTTTCAGGTGTGGGAGGGGACTGCGATCAGGATCGGAGATGTGGATGTCAGGATTCAGCTGGCAGAAAAGGAGGCCATGGGGAAAGAGAGAGACTGGCCCTCAGTGCTGATGTGGGGGGCCTTTGTCTGCAAGGTGTCGAGGGTGAAAGGAAGTGAAGAGGAGGAGGAGGACTTGTTGGAGGCGCTGGAGGAGTTGGGTGGTGCTGTGGAAAGGAGGGCGAGGGCCTGGAGGCTGTATGAGGAGTCGACGCATCTGGAGGTTGTGGGCGGGAAGCGTGTCCATATAGATAAGAAGCAGTGGGAGCAGGCCCAGGGATGCAAGAGACAGAGAGAGCTGTTGGCGAGTATGGCAGGAGAGGTGAAGAAGATGACAGTTGGAAATGAGGAGTCTGGAGGTGCTGAAGCCAGTGTCTGGGCTGGGAAAGGAGGAGAGGAGGTGGAGGCAAAGGAGGCAGGGGCTGGGGGGGTGCTGGGCAAGGACCCTTTCGCTGATGGTACTTTTGAAGTGTGGGAGCTGGAGTTGGATGCCACCCCCCCCCCACTTATCAGGAGGGGCCCGGTTGGGAGGAGAGGGATGATGGAGGATACAAGGATGCAGGGGGCCCAGCAGGTGCACTTTGGAGTTTCTGATGTGGGGCAAGGGAGTCAGGTGGTGGCGGTTGGCGAGGACAAGCTGGTGGATGTTCCTGAGGAGGAGTGGGATGAGGCTGCCAGTGTAGGAGCTGACACTATGATGCTAGAAGCAGAGTGGCCAGGGACCCCAGGAGGGAAGGAGGTGGGAAACCTATTGTGGATATGCAAGGTGATGGACAATCTCGTGGCAGAGGCCTTGGGAGAAGTGGACTTGCGAGCGATGCCTGAGGAGCATTGGGAAAGGATTCTGCATGGTGATGAAATAGTGGAGGCACTGAAGGTGGAGATTCTGGGGATTTTCTTAGAGAAGGAGGGGTATGAGGTTGATGAGGTGAGGAGGGCAGAACTGGGGGTAGTTGCTGGTGAGCAGGCAGTCTACTGCTAGGCAGAGTGTCATGGTTTGAGGCTCTGGCAGGTGGCCTGTCTGGAGTATCGTGAGGAATTTGAGGAGCGTGAAGATGGGGCAATGGTAGAGCTTCTGGGAGCATTGGCAGCACAGGAAGCAGGGGAGAGGGAGCTGGATGCTGAACATGACTTGGACTTGGTACAGGAGGAGCGGACTGCAGACTTGTAGAGGATGGGACCGCAATATATCATTATTCCTTATGAACAGTACAACCAACATTTTCTCTTTGAATGTGAATGGGTTAAGGGGTTCTGGGCGGTGCAAGAACATTTTCACTTGGCTCAAGAGATTGGAGGCTGATCTCTTTTTACTGCAGGATGTTCGATATGAGGATGAGGATGATCAGGTAAAGTGGACCAGGGAATGGGGTGGGGCTACAGCTTGGTTTGGAAAGGTAGCGATCTTGGTGAGGAAGGGCAGAGGTGAATTGGGGGAAATCAGAAGCTGGGGTGATCACTTGGTCTGGGGAGATTGGCATCAGCCAGGGTGGGAATCAGTGAAAGTGGGCTCTTGCTACTGCCCTGCGGCTAGAGGTGAGAGGATTGCATGGATTAGGGTGCTGCTGGAGGAGAGTATTCTCTTGGAGGAAGGGGTCGATGTGCTTGGTGGGGATTTTAATATGGTTTGGGATCAGCATCTTGACAGGACTGATGGAGGGAGGAATGCTGGGGGCAGAAGTGGAGGTCTGGATGCATGGGAAGAGGTGGAGACATTGAGCTCATTGAGGGATATGGGCAGAACAAGGTGGGGTGATGCGAGGGTTTACACACACTGGGTAAATGGCCTGGGCACAAGGATTGACTGAATTCTGACAGCAGAGTGCTGGGGGTCGGATGTTTGGATGTTATTGGAGGTGGAGTGGTGCCCATGGTCTGATCACTGGGGACTTTTGGGGCAGGGGCAGTTTGGGGGGAGTGGAGATGGACCCAGACATTGGTGCCTTAACTCCTCCCTGCTGGCTGAGAAGGGGTTGTGGGAATTGTGGGAGGTAGATATTCAGGCGAAAGTTTTTACCTGGAGACATGAGGGTCTACCGGTGGCTGTCCACTGGATGAGATTGAAGGAGGCTGTGAGGGTTTACTGGAGAGAGGCTGGTAGAGAGGCTGGGAGACAGAGGAGGAGGTGCACAAGGTGTGCTTCCAACAGGCTGAGGATATTACAAATGGATTGGGTGGATTTGCTTACTGGTGTTGGGGTGGAGGATTGGAGGATCGAGAGGGTGAAATTGGAGATCGGGGAACTACAACAGGTGTTGAGGAATGAGGAGGAGACTCATATGCAGGACATGGCTGCTAGACTACAGTGGCAGGGGCTTGAGGAGGGTGAGCGGCCTACTGGATACTTATCAAGACTTCTCAAGGCCAGGAGAGTGCAGCATCGGTGGGATGGAGTCCTGGATGCTGATGGGGATATGATATATGGCACACAATGAATCTTAGGGGTGTTGAAGGAGAGATGGCAGGGCTTGTGGAGTGAGAGAGATGGGGGTGCTGAGGAAGCAGCAATTGCAGATACACTGGAAGAGTGGGGGTCGCCACAGGTAGCTGGACTGGGGGACTTGATCTTACTGGTGCAGGGAGAAGAGATTCAGAGTGTCCTGACAGCAACTAAGCTAGGGACGGCACCTGGAGAGGATGGATTGCCATGGGACTTCTGGAAGAAGATGGTAAATGTCCCTGGAGTTTTGGGTGAGATGGTTGCTCTCTGTGACCATGTCCTTCAGAGTGGAGAGTGGGTGGGGGAGCAGGATCTCGGGCTGGTGGCCTTATTGTACAAAGACAAGGGGAGGAGAGAAGACTGGAAGAATTGGAGACCAATCATGCTTCTGAACATGGACAGGAAGATGGTGACTAAGGTGATTGTTGCAAGGCTGCAGAGAGTTGCCCAACAAGTGCTAGGGGAGGAGCAGCAGGGCTTTGTTGGAGGCAGACTTATAAGAGATGGGACTGCATGGGTTCATGGTGTGATTGAAGGGGCCCAGTCCTGTGGCCTGGATGGAAGGTTGGTCTTTTTGGACCAGGAGAAGGCCTATGACCGTGTATGGCAGGTGTGGCTGGGTAAGGTATTGGATCGAATTGGAGTTCCCCCAAGGTTTAGTGCCTCGATGTTGAGTCTGCTGGAGAGCAATTGGGCAGCTCTGACATGAAATGGTCTCCATAGGAGGGCATTTTCCTTGGGAAGAGGAGTTCCTCAGGAAGACCCTCTGTCCCCTATTCTCTACATCCTTTCACTGGAGCCATTGATGGATAGGATTCGCCAGAAGGTGGCAGAGCTCTCTATATATGGTATAGTGTGGAAGGTGGGGGCCTTTGCTGATGATATGGTGGTCAGACTTGGGAGTGTGGCAGATGTAGAGGCTCTACAGGAAACTGTGGAATGGTATGAGGCCCACTCAGGGGCAAAGCTCAACTGGCATAAGTGTGAGACAATGGTGCTAGGAAATGGGCTAGTAGGTGGGGATGTCATTGGAACAATTGTCCCTACTGGTGAGGTGGTGTGGTATTTGGGCATCTTCCTCTCAGTATATGGTTCTGTTTTGCCACGAGGGTGGTGGGAGAGCAGGGTGAACATTTGGGGGGAGGCCCTTCAAGGATGGGGAGGTCACCATATCTCTCTAGCAGGGCGAGTGTCAATTCTGAATGTTTATTGGTTCCCCAAGCTGTGGTATGTGGCATATTACCTCGACTTCCCAGAATAGGTAGTGAAGAAGCTGATGAAGATGGCTAGGGATTGGATTTGGGTGGAGAGGAGGTCCCAGGTCAGTTGGGATACTCTTGTGAGGCCAGTAGTCAGGGGAGGCCTTGGGCTGGTGGACTTTCCTAAGAGGCTGCATTGCTTGTGAGCCTGGTGGTTGAAAAGAGCTGTGGAGCTGCAGAGCGGAGGTTGGGTGCCTCTGATGCAGAAGGTATGGGAGATGCAAATATCTCCTCAGGGGTCCTCCAGCGATCTGCTCTCATTGGTGGGGTTGAATGGAATTCGGCGGCTGCAGTTTAAGGGCTTTTGGTGGGGAGTGACAGATGGAGCACACCGAATTGGCCTATGCTGGCAAGGCAATGAGGGGGAGGCTGTGTGGGGGTCTAGTATGTGGAGATGGGATAGATTGCTCCTGGGGGGTGCTCCACTTGCTATGTTCAATATTGGGGAGAGAGTAGAGTGCCAGCAGGGGCTTGGCCAGGATCTTTGGCCAAGTGGCTGGCAGGTGGCGGGGATCGGTGAGGAGTGGGACTGGGCCAGTATCTGGTCTTGGAATGCCAAGGTATGGAGGTGGCTTCCCCCCAAGTTCTGGGTAGTATGGTGGAGAATGTTGCAGAGGAATGTCATGCTGAATTTCCATACGGGGCATTTGGTAGATGGTGGACAATTTGACTGTGAGGAGTGTTATGATGTTGGGAGGGCTGGGGGTCAGGTATAGACACCAGAACATTGGCTAGGAGAGTGCGAGGTTTTGGGGGACTTTTGGGCTACAATAGGTGATCAATTGGGTGTGGGGTACAGACTGGTGGGGGAGGGAGGTCGATGGGAGGACTTGAGGTCTAGGCTTGTGGGTGGGGTGGGTGATAGTTGGCTCACTGTAGGGTGGGTATTGGCTATATGGGTAGGACTAGCGAGTCACTGGCTATTTGTATATGAGGAGGGACAGTGGCTAGGGCTGTAGGAGAAGGTGTTAAGATGAGAAGGGCTATTGGGGGATCTGCTGATAGGATGGTGGGTGGGTTGGGGTCCTCAGGGGGGCCAATATCATGGGTTGTTGGTGAGGATCTGTGAGCAGAGTGGTGGGAGGGTGGTGATAGTGTTAGACAAAGTGGTCTGAGTGATACCTTTCTCCGGTACTATTCACGTTACACAAGCTTCAAGCAACAGTTTTTCAACACAAAGCGGAGGAAAGGTACTATAAACATGTCTTCGAGCAAGAGTTCCGATGGGCGTGCTGGGTCTGGTGGACCTGGGGCCTTTGGCTGGCAGCAGGTTAGGAGAGGTTTTGGCCTGGGGATGGGGGCCTTTGGAGGGTCGAAGGGTGGCAAGGGTGCTGGAGGAGGGCTGGTATCAGAAGGGAATAGAGGGGGGACTGGCCCTATGAGCTTTGCTGACAAGGTGAAGTGGAGTGGATGGCTGACTGGAACCAGGGCTGGTGCTGCTGTGGGGAAGGGCAAGGCGAGCCTTAGAAGGGGGGGAGGTCCCCAGCCTGGGGGTGCAAGCATAGGGTCTGGAGATGTTGTGGCTGGGGGCAGGACTGCTGATGGCAGTGTGACGGAGAATCAAGAAAAAAAAAGAGATGTGATGGCTGATGGCCAGGGGGGGCATGGGGTTCCCGATGCGGAAGGGGGACCTGGCGGATGGTGTGATGGGACTGGCAGTGGCTCCATTACTCAAGAAGTCGATCTCGGAGTTCGCAGCTACATTGTACTTCCGGGGCTTGGCAGTGACAGCGAGGATGGTCCTGGGGCTTATTTCGAAGCAGGTGGCTGGGGCGGCCTCGGTGAAATTCCTGAAGGGTCTGGAAGGAGTGGAGGTGGGCTTTGAGGAGGCGGGTCCACTGGAGGAGGCACTGAAAGCTGGAGTGGCATTTGGGGAGGTGGTGGTCCTTATGGTGCACTGTTTGAGGTGAGACCCCAGGGTGGTATAGCTGATGGTAAAGGGTGTGCCCACAGTGACGAGGGAGGAGATGAGGAGGAGAGTGGAGGAGGTGATGGCGGAGTATGGGGATGTGGTGGATATTGGCTTTCAGATGTGGGAGGGGATATAGATTAGGACAGGCGATGTCGATGTCAGGATTCGGCTAGCAGGGAGGGAGGCCACAGGGAAGGCGGGTGACTGGCCCTCAGTGTTGATGTGGGGTGCCTTTATTTGTAAGGTATCGAGGGTGAAGGGGAGTGAGGAGGAGGAGGAGGATTTGCTGGAGGCATTGGAGGAGATGAGTGGTGCGGTGGAAAGGCAGGCAATGGCCTGGAAGCTCTTTGAGGAGTCGACGCACCTGGAGATTGTCGAGGGGAAGCATGTGCATACTGACAAGAAGCAGTGGGAGCGGGCCCAGGGGCACCTGCGACAGAGGGAGCTCTTGGCAAGTATGACTGGAGGGGAGAAGAGGAAGGCAGATGGGGCTGAAGAGGCTGGAGGGGTCAAAGCCAGTGAATGGGCTAGCGATGGAGGAAAGGAGGCAGTGGTGATGGAAGAATGGACTGCGAAGGTGCTGGGCAAGGATCCCTATGCTGATGGTACCTTTGAGGTTTGGGAGGAGGAGTCGGATGGCACCCCCCCCCCACTTGTCAGGAGGGGCCCAGTGGGGTGACGAGGGGTGGCCGAAGATGTTCCGATGCAGGGAGCTCAGCAAGTTACCTTTGGGGTCCCTGATGTGGTGAAAAGAGGCCAGGTGGTGGCGGTTGGTGAAGATGAGCTGGTGGATATTCCAGAGGAGGAATGGAATGAGGATGCCAGTGTAGGTGCTGATACTACGATGCTAGATGCAGGGCAGCCGGGGACCCCTGGAGGGAAGGAGATTGGGAATCTGTTGTGGATGAGCAATGTGATGAATAACCTTGCAGCTGAGATGTTGGGGGAAGTGGATCTGAGGGCTATGCCAGAGGAGCACTGGGCACAGATTCTGCAAGGTGATGGAGTGGTGGAGGCGCTGAAGGCGGAGATTCTTGTGATCTTACTGGAAGACGAGGGTTATGAGGTGGATGAGGTGAGGAAGGCAGAGCCGATGGTTGTTGCTGGTGAAAGGGCTGCCTACTGTTGGGCAGAACGCCATAGGTTGAAGTTCTGGCAGGAGGCCTGTGGAGATTATTGAGAGGACTTTGAGGAGAGAGAGGATGGGGCAATGGTGGAACTTCTGGAGGGATTGGAGGCACAGGAGGCTGCAAAGAAGGAACTGGCTGCGGAATGCATCTTGGATTTGGTACAGGAGGACTTGGGTGCATACTTGTAGAGGAGAGGCTCAATCTTTAACATTATTCATCATGAACAGTACAACTAACATTTTTTCTCTCAATGTGAATGGCCTTCGGGGAATTGGGTGGTGTAAGAACATTTTTACATGGCAAAAGGGATTGGAGGCTGATCTCTTTCTATTACAGGATGTGCAGTGTGAGGATGAGGCCGATCGGGTGGAATGGAGTAGGGAATGGGGTGGAGCTGCTACTTGGTTTGGAAAGGTGGCGATTCTGGTAAAGATGGGTAGAGGCAATTTGGAGGGAATCAGAAGCTGGGGAGATCGCTTGGTCTGGGGTGAATGGCACTGGCCAGGGTGGGAATCAGTGAGGGTGGGCTCTTGTTATTGTCCGGCAGCCAGGGGGGAGAGGATTGCATAAATTAAGGATCTGCTGGAGGAGGGCATTCTATTGGAGGAGGGGGTTGATGTCCTTGGTGGGGATTTTAACATGGTTAGGGATTTGTGCCTGGATAGAACTGATGGAGGGAGAAATACCAGTGGAAGGAGTGGCAGTCTGGATGCATGGGAGGAGGTGGAGAACCTTAGCTCATTAGGGGATATGGGCCGAATATGGTGGGGTGACTCCAGGGTCTACACACACTGGGTGAATGGCCTGGGGACCAGGATTGACTGGATTCTGACTGCGGAATGTTGGGGCACTGATGTCTGAAAGGCTTTGGAGGTGGTGTGGTGCCCATGGTCTGATTACTGGGGACTATTCAGATAGGGGCAGTTTGGGGGGAGTAGAGATGGACCTGGACATTGACGCCAAAACTCCTCCCTGCTGGCTGAGAAGGGGTTGTGGGATTCATGGGTAGTGGACATCCAGAAGAAGGTTCTACTCTGGAGGCAAGAGGGTCTTTCAGTAGATGTCCGGTGGTTGAGGTTGAAGGAGGAATAAAGAAATGGAGTCCAAGTGACTATAAAAAAAA
>RBNI01006059.1:0-11788 GCA_003990745.1 Jimgerdemannia flammicorona
GAGAGGGTGGTCTTTAGACATGAAGGGGTGGGGTGGGGCCCCCAGATGGGGATTGGTTAATGGGTGGTGATATTGTATATTTATTCATAGACTGGTAATAAAGACGGAGTCCAAGGGACTATAAAAAAAAAAAAAAAAAAAAAAAAAAAAAAGAATATCTATAATATAATTTGATTTGACAATGATGAAGTAGAAGACAATGATCTCTCTGATACCAATATGACCTCAAGCCAAGGATCCCTGCCAACTCTGATTACTCTGCCAACCTTACTAATGAACTTACAATAGTTCATAACCACCTACAAGACCTATTGAGACAATGACCACTGATATGAATACCAACCTATGTTCACTCCTAATTACTTCAACTATAATGAAGAGACTGGAGAACACAATCTGTACCTTTAGACAACCCTTGAAATTAAATCAATAACTCTACCACCAGAGTATGAATGACATAAAGCACAACTACCAGTATACTATAACCCTGCAACTCATAGTACTATTATCTATAGAAGGTATACAGACAGTGAATTCAATGAAAGTGAAGATAACATACTTCTCTTTCATCTACTAACTCCTTACTCAGCATATGAAACAGATGATGCTATTCTGTAGGATAGTAATGAAGTTCTAATATATTATTATCTTAGTGAACAGAGAGAATTAATTCATGAATAACTCTTCCTAGATGACTACTTCATCAGAGATGATGTCATTGATGGTGATATCATTGAAGACTACTCAGATAGTATCTAAATCTATAGATAGCTTAGTAGTCATAGTATAGTTAGATTAGCCTTGTATGATATGGTTGTGAACTAACTCAGCAGTTAGATAATCCCTTGATATATCAGATCATACTTATACTATATGACTGCATTCTGACTTAGTAAGGCACTAAGTACTACATTCATATCTAGCCGATAGCCTCTCACTAGTATAAATACCCCCTCTCCCAGACCTCAGAATCTCAGACTTAAACATATAAGAACATTTCTGAATACTTCTCTTCACCCAACTACTCCTAGTATAGCAATATTACGAATAGTGAATAAACCTATTTAATAATCTACAAACTACTCTTAAATAAATCTACTCTCCATTAGATCCCACTCCTAACCCTGTCATGAAATTTCCTAATTAGATATTGTTTGCAGTGATATGTCAATTCAACTAAGCTGGTCTTAGTTTCTTGAACTTTCTGAAATATAGAAAATCCTGAACATCTAGAACTAGTCTGAAAAAGAGCTTTGGTTGAGATGTCAACCCAATCTTGAAATCAATAAGCATAGAGAACATACTCCATATGAAATTGATCTTGACTTTAAGAAAATAGTCTTCTAGAATATCCAGACTTCCAAAAAAAACTCTTCCAAAACTACATAACAGTTATCCTAACAAGTAACTCTCTTATAGTCTTCTCTTATAGAATTGAAATACCAGAAATATATATATATATATATATATATATATATATATATTATAGTCACTTAGATTCTGTCCTTTATTAACACACCTGTCTATTCTCTATAAAATATACTGTTCCCACTCCTATCTAATCTCCCTAGAGGCTCCTTCCCCCTCTCTCTCTACCTCTATACAATGAAAGACAACTTTATTACTCACTATCTCCATTCACCCATCACTCTGTTTATAGATATCTTCTATCAGATAGTGACATCACCTATCCTGAGGACCCTAACCAATCTATCACTCAGTTAGCAAATCTCCCATCAACCCCTCTCACCTTAACAACTTCTTCTATAAATCTATCTATTACCCCTCCTTAAAAACAAAGAGCCAATGTCCAGCCAGCCCTACCCATACCACTAAAACCCACCCTACAGTAAGCTAACTATTGCCTACACTACTCACTAACCAAGATCTCAAATTTCCCCAGCAACCTCTCTCTCTATCTGGCCTCCTCTCTACACCCAACTGGGTCCCTACTGCTATCCAAAAGTCTCCCAGAACCTCACACTCTCTCAGCCAATGTTCTGGTATCTACACAAATCCCCCAACTTACTCTATATTATAATACTTCTCACAATCTAATCAGCTACCATCCATCATATGCCCAGCATGAAAATTCAATATGACATTCCTCCATAGCATCTGTCACCATATCATCCAGAACTTAGGAGAAAGCCATCTCCACACTTTAGCACTCCATGACCAGACTCCTGCCCAGTCCCACTTCTCATCAATTCTCACTGTCTGTCAACTACTTGGCCAAAGATCCTGGCCAAGACCCTGCTGACATTCCATACTATCACCAATATTAAACTCAGCAAGTAGAATACCCCCCAGAAGTAGTCTGTCTCATTGCCACATAGCTGGGCCCCACAGTATCTCCCCCTCATTGCTTCACCAGTATAGGCTAATTTGGTGTACTCCATCTACCACCCTCCACTAGAATCTCTTATACTATAGCCATCAGCTTCCATCCAGACCCACCAGAGAGAGCAAATCACCTGAAGACTCTCATGGGGAGAATCTCATCTCCCATACCTTCTGCATCAGTAGCACCCAACCCTATCTCTGTAAATCAACAGTCCTTTTCAACCACCATGCTCATAGGCAGTACAACCTCTTTGGAAAGTCCACTAGGCCTAGCTCTCCCTGAACCACCAGTGTTGCCAGAGTATCCCAACTTATCTGAGACTGCCTCTCTGCCCAAATCCAGTCTCTAGCTAGCTTTATCAGTCTCTTCACTATCCAAGCTAGAAAGTTCAAATAATATGTAACATACTACAGCTTAGGGAACCAGGAGACATTCAGAATTGAAATCTGGCCTGCTAGAGAGATGTGGCAACCTCTCTAACCTCTTAGAGCCTCCCCCTAAATGGCCACCCTTCTTTCCACCACAACTATAGCAAGATAGAACCATATACAGAAAGGAAGATGTACTGTCTCTCCTGTAGAGACAATTGTTCCAATAATGTCCCCTCTTATGAGCCCATTCCTCAGCATCATTGTCTCACACTTATGCCAGTTGAGTTTTACTCCAGAATGTGCCTCATACTATTCAACTGTCTCCTTAAGTATCTCAACATCTGCCACCAAGCTAAGTCCAACTACCATATCATCTGTAAAAGCCCCCACCTTCCACACCATACTATACACAGAGAGCCCTGCCACCTTCTATCATATCCTATCCATCAAAGGTTCTAAAGAAAGAGTATAAAGAATAGAAGATAGTGAATACCCCTGAGGAACTCCTCTTCTCAAGGAGAATGCCAGACCTCAGTGGCCATTACACATCAATGCTGCCCTACTGCCCTCTAATAAATTCAACATAGAAGCTCAAAATCATTAGAGAACACTGATTCTATCCAGTATCTTGCCCAGCCACACCTGCTGGATGCAGTCATAGGCCTTCTCCTGATCTAGAAAGACCAGTCTTCCATCTAATCCACAAGTCTGTGCCCCTTCAATAATGCTATAAACCCAGGCTGTCTCATCTTTGATAAGCCTGCTGCCAACAAAGCCCTACTGTTCCTCACCTAGCACCTGTTGGACAATCTTCTAGAGCCTTGCAACAATCACCTTAGTTATTATCTTCCTGTCTATATCTAGAAGCATGATTGGTCTCCAGTTCTTTCAGTCCTCCCTCCTTCCTTTGTCTTTGTACAACAAGGCCACCAACCCCAAGTCCTGTTCTCCAACCCACTCACCATTCAGAAGAACATGATCACAGAGGGCCACCATCTCTCCTAAAACTCCAGGAACCTTCACCATCTTCTTCCAAAAGTCCCAAGATAACTCATCCTCTCCTAGTATCATCTCAAGCTTAGTGGCCACAAAGACTCTTTGGATCTCCTCCTCTTGGACTAGAAGGATCAAGTTCCCAAGGCTCTCTACTTGCAGTAATTTCTATTTCTCCAGCATTTCTTCAATGGTCTCCTCACCCTCACCCCCTTCCTCCTTACTCCACAGACACCTCTACCTCTCCTTCAGTACCCCTAAGATCTATTGCATGCTATGCACTATTTCCCCCTCTGTATCCAGAATCCCATTCCATCGATGCTGTACCCTTCTGGCCTAGAGGAGCCACAACAAGTATCTAGTAGGCCTCTCTCCCTCCTCAAGTCTCTGCCACCTCAGCCTGGCTGCCATTCCTTTCATATGGATCTCCTTTTTCTCTCTCAGCACCTGTTGCAGCTCTATCACCTCCAATTTTGTATGCTCCAACCTCCAATCATTGACCACACCAGTATTTAATAAATCTGTCCATTCCATCTGTAGTCTAACCAACTGATTGGAAGCATACCTCACTCTTTTCCTTCTCTGCTTTTCTGTCTCTCTACCAGCCTCTCTCCAGTAAATCTATACAGTCTCTTTCAACTTTATCTATTGGATACCCACTGGCAAACCCTCATGTGTCCAGCTGGCAATCTTTACTTGGATGTCCTCTATCTATGGGTCCTACAAAACCTTCTCAACCAGCAGGGAGGAGTTAAGGCACCAATATCTGGGTCCATCTCTACTCCCTCCAAACTGCCCCTGCCCCAACAGGCCCCAGTGATTAGACCATGAGCACTACTCCACCTCTAGAGTCCTTCAGATATCTACACCCCAGCATTCAGCTATCAGAATCCGATTTATCCTTGTCTCAAGGCCATTTACCCAGTGTGTATAGATTCTCTTTTCACCCTACTCCATATGGCCCATATCTCCTAAGGAGCTAAGGTTCTCAACCTCCTTTCAAGTATCCAGCCCACCACTCCTCCTATCTGCACTCCTCCCTCCATTAGTTCTATTCAACTCCAGATTCCATACCATATTAAAGTCACTTCCTAGCATATCTATATTATCCTCCAAAAGTACACCCTCCTCTAAAAGCCCCTTAGTTCATGCAATCCTCTCATCTCTAGCTATAGGGCAATAGTAAGAGCCAACTTTCACTGGCTCTCACCTAGGTTGATTTCATTCTCCCTATACCAAACAGTCTCTCTAGCTCCTGATATCCTCTAAGTCACCTTTACTACTTTGCACCAAAATCACCACCTTGTCCATTTATACTATAGCCCCTCCCCATTCTCTAGTCTATTCTATATAGTCATCATAATCTTCACAACATATATTCTGCAGCAGAAAGAGATTGGCCTTCAATCCTTTAAGTCAAGTAAAAATGTTTTTGTACCACCCAGATCCCCTTAACCTATTCACATTCAGTGAGAAAATGTTAGTTGTACTGTTCATAAGGAATAGTGTTTAGAAGTAAGGTCCTGCTCATCCTTTACAAATCTGCATCCCACCTCTCCTGTACCAAGTCCAAGTTATACTCCTCTGCCAGCCCCTCCTCTTCAGCTTTCTTTGTCTCCAATCTCTCCAGAAGTTCCACTATCTCACTATCCTCCTTTTTTTCAAATTCCTCACAATACTCTAGGTAGGCCTCCTACCATAGTTGCAAGCCATACCTCTCTGCCCAATAGTAAGCAGTCTGCTCACTGGCATCAACTGCTAGCTCAGCCTTCCTC
Organism: Jimgerdemannia flammicorona; assembly: GCA_003990745.1. Taxonomy (NCBI): domain Eukaryota; kingdom Fungi; phylum Mucoromycota; class Endogonomycetes; order Endogonales; family Endogonaceae; genus Jimgerdemannia; species Jimgerdemannia flammicorona. Next base: position 5,487 of record RBNI01006059.1, read on the forward strand.
ACCTCATCAATCTCATACTTCTTTTCCTCTAGGAAAATTGTGAGTACCTCTGCCTTCAGTACCTCCACCACACTATCCCCCTGCAAAATCTGTGCCCAGTGCTCCTTACTCATCACCCTCAAGTCTACTTCCCCAAATTCTTTAGCTGTGAAGTTGTTCATCATCTGATACATCCACAATAGATTACTCACCTCTTTTCTCCTCAGAGTCACCAGCCTTCCTGCATCTAGCATCATGGTATTGACTCCTACACTTGTAGTCTCATTCCACCTCTCCTCTGGTATATCCACCAGCTCATCTTTGCCAACTGCTACCACCTATCTCCCTTTTGCCAAATCTGGGACTCTAAAGTGGATCTGCTTGATACTATACATTGATACATCCTCTACTGCCCTGCTCTTTACAGCAGAACTCTGCCTGATCAGAGGGAGAGTATCTTCCACAACAGGTTCCCAGACTTCAAACATACTATCCTCAAATAGGTCCACTCATGGCATCTTTCCAGTCTCCTCCAAAACTCTCTCTATCACTTCTCCTCCCTTACTGGCCCAGACACTCACCTCTATACCTCTAGACTCCTCAATACTACTATCATTCTTCTTTACTCTCCCTTCTATACTCACCAACAGCTCTCTCTGTCTCTTATACCCCTGAGCCATTTTCCACTACCTCCTGTCAGTATGGATATACTTTTCTTCCATAATCTCCAAATGTGTTGACTCTACATAACTGTTCCAGGCCTTTGCCCTCTACTCAACAGCTTCACTTATCTCTTCCAGAGTCTCTAACAGATCCTCCTCCTCCTTCTCACTCCCTTTCACTCTCAATATCCTACAGATGAAAGCCTCCCATATCATCACCAATGGCCAGCTACTTATTTTTTCAGTGGCCTCCTTCTCTGCTAGCTGAATCCTGATCAGTCCTAATAGTGGTTCTCTCCTATATATGGAAACCAATATCAATCACCTTGCTATACTCTACCATCACCTCCTCAACCCTCCTCCTCATCTCAACCACTGTTACTGTAGGCACCCCTTTCACTAATAGCTAAATCACTCTGGGGTCCCACCTAAGACAGTGTACCATAGGGATCACTACTTCCCTAACCACTACTCCAGTCTTCAGAGCCTTGTCCAGTGGGCCTGCCTCCTCAAAGTCCACCTCAACCCCCTCCAGACCCTTCAAGAACTTCACTGAAGCAGCTCTAGCCATCTGCTTCAAGATAAGCCTCAGGACTATCCTTGCTGTCACCGCTAAGCCTTAGAAGTACAAGGTAGCCACAAACTCTGAGATTGACTTCTTGAGTAATGGTGCCACCACTAGCCCCATCACACCATCTGCCAGGTCCTCCTTCCACATCAGGAACCCCTGCCCCACCTTGCTATCAGTCATCACATCTTCTTTTTTTTTCTGATTTCCCATTATACTACTATCAGTAGTCCCACCTCCAGCCACAGTACCTCCAGCCCCTATGCTCACATCCCTTGTCTAGGTACTGCTCTCCCTACTAATGCTAGCCTTGTCCTTTCCCTCAGCAGCACCAGCCCTAGCTCTAATTGGCCATTCACTCTCCTTCACCTTATCTGCAAAGCTAGAAGGGCCAGGCCTTCTCTCACTTCCCTCTAACACCAGTCCTCCACCAGATCCCTCTCCATCCTTCAACCCTCCAAAGGCCCCCATCCTCTCCCTACATTCTGCCAGCTGAATACCCCAGGTCCACCTGATCCAGCATACCTGTTGAAACTCTTGCTCAATGACATTTTTATAGTACCTTTTCTCTGAGTTATGTCAAAAACTATTGCTTAAAGTTGGTGTGACATAAATTTACAAGAGAAAGATGACCAGAAATACCTTTATTATAATATTTATCTTTTTATCTAAGATAAATTTAAAGATATTACTTATTCAAAACCAATTTATACTATTAATAAATAAAAAAATTTACTTCTTTACTTTTGATTAAGATCACTTTTTAACTTTGATTTAAGTTAATTTTTCTTACTAGTTCTTTAGAAGTTAATCTTTTCACTTCTGCCGTTAATTCTTTAATCTTATCTAATAATTCTTACTTTTGTCTTTTATATCAGTCTTCAGATTTTTTTATAAAATCCTTATGGACTTCTCTTTCTTCAGCTATTATTTATTCAGCATTATTTAATTATTTTTATAAGGTATTTATTTGTCATTCATATCTAGTAGATACTCTTTCTTTATAAGGTAAGACTAGAAGTTCTTTTTCATTACTGTCAGAACAATTGTAGTAAAAACTCATTCTAGTTTTTAGCTCTCTAAATCTCTCACATTTTTGCAACTCATTATTCTCAAACTTCTTTTTATATTTCTCACAAGTATAAGCATTATCAACTATTCTGTGGCTTACTTTATTATGAGATCTAATTTAGTAAACTACTCTTTTTCTCTTATTAAAGTCAGGACAAAAATTGCAACTATCTCTTTATTTCACTCATCTAAATTCAAAACTATACAAAGTAGTTCTTTTATTACTTAACTTTAATTTCTATCTGAGCAACCATTTCTTAAGTTTGAGACTTAATTTTTTCTACCAATTTCTGAGTCTTAATTTTATTCCTATTCCTATTGCTCCTAATAAGTTAATTTAATCTGGATTAGATTCAGATTAATTTGGATTGAATCTCATCCAGATCAACTCAGATGAGATTTAAATCCCATCTAAATTGACTTGTTTGGAATACTATCTGTTTCTAAGTATTGAAATCTGTTTTACTTTTTAGGTAAAGGAGATAAGAACTTATTAGCTAAATTAAGCAGTATTTCCTGTATTTAAATTATTTCTTTTGCTTTTCTCGTATTATTTCTTACTTTTTCTTGTAATTTTTGAATTTCTCTTTTTTGATTTTTAATTGTAATATGATTTTGCTAAATGATTTCTAAATCATCTCTAATTTCTTCTTTTAAAGATACTTTCTTTTTATTATTCTATTCCTTATTAATTTCAATAAAGGAGATAAAGTAAGTTTTAGTATCTACTTCCTATTTCTTGATAATTATCATAACAATCTTATTAAGTTTATCTAATTTACTATTTTTGATTTTCTCTAATAATTCTTATAGTTCTTCTTCTAACTAATAAACTTTTTCATTTTCTATATCTTCTTTTATTAATTTAGAATAATTTAATAAAAGTTTCTTGATAGTTTTCTTGAAACTTTCATATTCATTTTTAACTTTTGCAGTTTATTCAATAATACCTTTTACTATATCTTCAAGAGAAATATTATAAAGATTATAACAATTTCTAAACTCTTCTCTTTAGTCTTTTTCAAACAGTTCCTTTTTTATCTTATTCTCTTCTAATTATTTTTTAATGATTTTCTTACTTCTGAATCTAAATCTTACAGAGTAGAGAAAATATCTTTTTAGCATTATTTATTTCATTATAATATTTAAATTAATTATCATAATATTGAATATATTGATAAAGTAAGCAAATATATCCTTACTAAAAACTTTCAGTAGGATAATTCTTGCAAAGCCTTGGTCAGTATTCTTCATTATTAATTTGGATAATTTTATCAACTACTGCTAGATCAGAATTATGAGTAATATATCCATCCTCTAAATATTTAATTATCTCTTATTTAATTTCTTCATTATTTAACTACTTAACTCATAATAGTACTTTTAATTATTTAATTTGATTTAATAATTCTTTATTTCTCTTTTGAAGTTCATTAATTATATTTTTTATTATAAATTTATATTTATTTTTCTTATATAATTATTATAAAGTTATATTAAATATATATGTATAGATTATTTTAATAAAAAAAAAAAACAATAGTTATTTTTCTTTAAGGTGATTCTGAATGAAAGAAATACATCAGATTTTTATATTTTTGCTGATGATAATCTAGTTATAATATGAAAATAAAGAAATGTTCTCTGAAAAAATTATATTCTATCTAATTATAATATATTAAAGTTCTATTAGTTTCAATGAAGACTTTAAAAGTAGTATAAAAATAGAGCATTAGGCTATAGTTTCAAATTGCTTACTATAGTTATTGAATCATTAAAAAGCATGAGTAAAGCAATAATGAAAATAAAATCTTTGAGCCTAATAAATGAGTAATGTCAAATATTTACTTTATCTAGTTTTGTTATAGTATGCTCTATATATTAGTTATTTTACAAAAATAGCTTTTATATCATCTATATTTAAAAACTTTTTAATATTAATATAATATATTTTTCTATCTCAATAATTATAATTCTAATAATATATTTAGCAAAATATTTTTATTTATAATAATTAACATTTTACTATATATTAAGTTATATATATTTATAATTATTTTATTTATCAATTATCTAAATAATATAAATAAATCTATTTAAAAGTTCAAATTAAATAGCTCTTAGTTAGTGCTCCGAACGAGTCAATTCGAATCAAATCTGGATTTGATTCGTCATATGACGGTTTGATCCGAATCTCAAATCCGAAGCCATTCGAATCAACTCGGATTAATCTGAATCGCCCCATCCGAATCGCCCCATCCGAATCACCCATCTGAACCACCCCAATCCGAATCACTCAATCCGAATCACTCAATCCGAATCACTCAATCTGAATCACTCAATCCGAATCACTTAATCTGAATCCTCCAATTCGAATCCTCCAATTCGAATCCTCCAATTCAAATCCTCCAATCTGAATCTGAATCCGAATCCTTCAACCGAATCCTCCAATCCAAATCCTCCACATGACTCATATGCCGGATGCGTCCACAACACAATACACACATAATACATACACATGCACATGCAAACACGCAAATACACATGTCGACAGATCAGTCTTCAACAGTTCACAGTACCGATGATACTTCAAGTCAAACATCCCTGATAGCTCCACACCTTCCACGCAATCCTTGCTCCGAAATCTAGCAACATTGTGCTAAGATAGGAGATGATGTTGTTTGTAATTATTGCAAGTAAAAAATTAAGACACACCTATTGACTCGTTTGACACACACATGATATTGTTTCATCCACCCCCATAAACTGCACCAGCCAGAAGTTCAAAATGCTTGGTGGTACGACCTCGAATATGAATCGACACATAAAAGACAAGTACTCTGACAAAATCAAAAAGAACACAGAGACAAATAAAATCGACATCCAAGCTGTGGTGGGTATGTTTATTCGATTGCCCAACCATTTCTGTACCAACAATGCTGTTTAATCAAAAATATTTAGCTATACTCTTCGGCAGAATTTCGAAATCGGCTCATTCGCTGGATTGTGTGCACAGACCAGCCATTTACAACCATCGAGAGTGATCAATTGCATAGCATCTTTGGCCTCCTCAAGCATGATTTATATTTGCCAAGTGCCGATACTATTCACAAAAATGTCCTGGAGGCCTATAGGAAGGAGCACAACAATCTCCACCAGACACTTCAGATAAAATAAAGGCAGCACTGTGACCTTTGCAAGCTGAATTATATAAAAGAGCTCACCAAATTAACCTTACATTCAATAAGCAGAATTCGGCAGGCAAAATTTCATTTACGATCGACACATGGACATCCCCCAATGCAATTTCATTTTTGGGCATTACCGGTCATTGGATTGACCTCGATTGGCAGCTTAAATCTCTCACCCTTGACTTTGTCAAACTTGCTGGCCCTCATTCTGGAGACAACATCGCAGATGCTTTTATTAGTTGTATCCGAGAGCTTGGGATCACAACCAAGGTAAAAAAAGGGAGGACTTGCCATCAGGTCAGCATTTTGAGGGAGGTCCTTAAACAAAACAGATTTTGTTGGTTATTTATTTTCGCATAATTCGCCAACCGAATATTTCAAGTACAGATTTTGGCCATTACGACGGACAATGCCACAAACAACTCAACATTTTTCGGAGTTTTAGTGGCCAGCCTCAAACAAGAAAACATGGCCTTCGGTGCAGAAAGCTGCCATATGCGATACCAGGCCCACATACTGAACCTCGCTGTTCAGAACTATCTTACGCATGTAGACAAAACATCCAAGAGAGGAGGGGCCCTGAGTATAATTTTCAAGCTGCGCAAACTGGTTGTGTTGGTCCGATCGTCCCCACAATGATGAGACAAATTTGCTGCGCAGTGTAGGGCAATCAGTTTAGCCCCGAAAGAGCTTATATTGGATATCTGTATGCGTTGGAACTCAACATTTGCAATGATCCAGTGCACGCTGGAGTTTGCTGTAGTATGCATCCTTTTTCTTCGGTCGGCTGAAGCAACTGTTTCGGATGATGGAAGATTTATTTAAAAGAAA
>RBNI01006060.1:0-11786 GCA_003990745.1 Jimgerdemannia flammicorona
TTTTATAGACCCAAAGTTCTGCAGATTTTATTAGAAGACAACCTAGACTATATAGGCCAAAACCCTCTCACATTACCCACTGAGCACTCTACTCTTATTAAATCTAGGTTAGCTATTATCTAGTAGCTTAACTATATCAGATATAGTAAGACAAAGTTGCCTATATCTCATTCTATATATTATACTCTTTTTACCATTAGAGAATAACAAACATATACTTTTAGTTATATACCTGAGATCCTAACATATACATATATAAGGCTATACTCAAGCTAATTTATATAGCTCCCACTGCCCTAAGAAGAGTGAGAGATAAAGAAAAATTCTCCTCAAAGTATAGAATAGTGGGTAGGACCTAGTTCTCTTCAATGAAGTAAGTAGAGGACTTATATATGAGATGAGAGGAGACCCCCAATACTCTACTACTCAAGTCTATAGATCTTAAGTATATTGTTATATCAGCTCCTAGTTCTAGTTGAGTATAGCTAAGATATTTGATCCAGATAGCCTCAGGCTCTACCAACTACCCCCAATGACTAGGACTCAACTCTATAAATTACCAAAAGTAGCCAAGAGTGATACCTATTACCTAACTACTCTGCACCAATCAGAAGACCCCACCAATGCAGTATCTACTCTAGCTCTGATGACTGCCCCTAATCTGATACTTTACTGGTCTACCATAATCATCCTTTCTTCTATCTGTGATGACTATCTCCTCTTCCATCCAGACTCCACCTGAAAAGCAGTCACATATATCAGAACCATACTTACCAGAAAGCTCACCAAAGCTCAAAGGGCCCTACTATAGGTACTAGAGACCTATAGATGACCTATACTAATACTTGATGCCCAAGGTTGGCTAACTCTATATGTAGCTTATGATATACCAAGACAATATCTTATTGATGATAATAAAGAGAAGAAAGTACTATATCAAAATAAGTATATCTCAGATATAGCTAAAGATACCAGAAATCATGAAAAAGTAGAGAAGATACTGATCTGATACCAATAAAGAGGCAACTTATCACCATTGCCTCCCTCCTACTACTCTACAATAGGTATAGTAAACCAATCTGAGATAGATGGAGAATAAGTTGTGAAAAGGAGACTTGGAAGATTATCTATCAAATTCTATAACTGATAAGATAGCAGAAAAAGGAGCTCTCTTTTATTTTCATTTTATTTAATAGGTTATATTTTAAATCTGACTGTCTGTCTTAGTGATTTTACTCTTTATTTATTTATTCTTATATATCTATCTATCTGTCTTGATAATTATATTTCTTTTTATTTTTTTTATATTTGATAGATTATATTTTATATCTGGCTATCTATCTTGATAATTATATCTCTCTTTTATTTTTATTTTATATAATGAGTTATATATTGTATCTAGCTATCTGCTACTATAATTATATCTTTCTTTTATTTTTATTTTATTAGATAGATTATATTTTATATCTGGCTATCTGTCTTGATGATTATATCTCTCTTTTATTATTTTATTTGATTTATATATTATGTCTGACTATCTATCACAATAATTATATCTTTCTTTTATTTTCATTTTATTTAATAGATTATTTTCATATCTAGCTATCTGTCTCAATGATTATATCTCTCTTTTATTTTAATTTTATTTAATGAGTTATATTTCATATCTAGCTATCTATCTTAACAATTCTACTCTTTATTTATTTATTCTTATAGATTATATATTATATTTGGCTATCTGTCTTAATGATTATATCTTCCTTTTATTTTTATTATATTTGATGGGTTATATATTATATCCAGTTATCTGCCTTAATGATTATATCTCTCTTTCATTTTCATTTTATTTGATGAGTTATGAAGTGAAGTAGTTATTAATTTAAAGTCTAGGAGAGTGGTTGGCCAAAGGAAGAGAGAGGGTGCTTAGTTAAAGAGAGGTGGAGAGAGTGGTTAGCTGAGAGTAGTTGGTCAAAGAGAGAATAAGATGGTTGGTTGAAGAGAGGGAAGAAAGTGGTTGGCCAAAGAGAGGGGTGGACTTGTTATATATATTTATTACTCTTTCTCTCTCTCTTATAGTAAGTGAAGGTTGAGTGAGTAGTAGTAATAAGTAGATAGTAGTATAATGAGTAAAGTATAGTAGTATAATGAGTAAAACATAAAGAGTGAGTCTCTATCTCTTATGTAAAAAGTTATTGAAAAAAAAGTATTATTAAAAAAAAAAATATATATAGAGTAGTTACAAAGAGAGTAGATAGCCATAAAGAGAATAGATGGCCACAAAGAGAGTGAGTAGTTGCAAAGGGATAGGTAGTTGCAAAGGAATTATAATTGAAGAGTGAGTGGTATAATTAAGTAGTAAAGGGGGTAGGTGGTCATAAAGACCATAAAGACTGCTCTGGTGATTGAATAAAAAAAAAAAAACATAGAGTGACTACAAAGAGAGTGAGTGACTACAAAGAGAGTGAGTGACTACAAAGAGAGATAACTATAAAGAGGGTGAGTGGTGGGAAAAAAACATAATAAGTAAAATATAGATAGATGAGTAAAGAGTGATATAATAAATAAAGAATTGGTTAATAAAGACTGTGGATAGATAACTACAAAAAAAAAGTATAAGAAGTAGATAATAGAAAAAAAGAGTAATAATAAAAAAAGTATAATAAGTAATATATATATATATAATAAAAAAACATAATAAGTAAAAAAAGCTTATTAAAAAGTATATATACTATAACTTGAAAATTAAGCTCAACCATCTGACCAGTCAGTGGTTAGTTATAGCTGACCATAGCTCTAGCCAGCTATAACTAACTAGAGTGGCTTAGCTATAGCTATAATTCTTAAATAGAACTATATATTAGTAATTAATAATCATAAGACATTTTATAATAAAAAGAAAGCAGAAAAAATATATAATATATCTCTCTCTTTAAGGATTATATTATATTATTATTCACTGGTTCTTTCTTTATCTTGTTCTTCTTCTATATTTGAGATTATTTACTACTGAGATCTATCCATATTTTTTATTTTCACTATAGTTTTTTATATTTTAAAAATGGATAGATATACAGTATTATTTTAGTATATTTATAGTCATTTTATAGTTATTACTTAGTTATATTATATTATATTATATTTCTACTTATATTATATACTTACATATTATCTTATTGAGTAGAAATATTGAAATTCTAATTATTTTAATAACTTGATAATATGCTTTAGATATTATAACAGTGACCCCAGAATGATGATCAGCATAGGAGACAGCCTTTCCTTGCAAGCCACCAGATTGGAGCACAAGAAGATCATATGGCATATGAGATGAGCAATGATAACCAACTGTGAGTCATTGTGACCACAGTACAAGCATCTTGAAGAATATAAAAGAAGGATCAAGGAACTGCAGTAGCAGCAACCAACAAGAACTATCAATTCCAAAATAGCTCAAAGACTTACCACAAATGAAATGCCTGCTGCCTGCCAAACCTCAAGGTCAAGGAACCACTAAGGCATCTCAGTTGAAGAAAGGATATTCCAAGACATCAGAAGAACCATGGGGACCCACTCAAGAAGGACTCCTAGTGTCAACCTGGGTACTGCAGACCCTTATTACTTTATTCTCTACCACTATGAAATGGAAACAAGCATCACCATTGCTACTGAATGCCTCTAAATGTGGCAGAAGTATGAAATAGGAAACCTCCTCTGCCAGGAGTTCCCACAGGCCAGCACTCAAGAGCTACAAGATGCCACTCCCATAGATATATGCGAAATGAGGATAGCTAAGAAGATCCATCAGATCTTCAGGCATGTACCATAGTCGATCTCCAACTTAGAGTATTTTAGAGTCTCAGATTTCAGAGACCTGTCATCCTGCTGTATCAATACACTAGAAGCCAAGGTGGCTATAGAAGCCCAGTCCACTATCACCCTCAACAGTGAAGAAGTAGAAGACTTCTGGCATCCCATCCTTCAGGACCACCCAGACCAATTCTTGCAAGGATTGATCTCAGTATTCCAAGGCCCAAGCATCCAGGTTAGATCTCCCCAAGACCCTACATTTGTCCCCTATTTTGTGGAAGAGAACCTCATAGACTGGAGAGCTCCAGATCTTGTTCCTGATTTCTCTGCCACTGAATATGATGATGTCATCAGTGATGATGTCATCCCACGTGACATTGAAGTATGTGAAAATAACAAATTCACAGATCTCATCTCCTTCAGTAATGATGATGATGATGATGAAGCCCCCATGATCCTGAACATTCTGCTCTAAGTTCTTTATTATACTGGATAATGCCAGCACCAGTATTCATATATAATACTAAATAATACCAGCACTGGTATTCTGAGATGATGCAGAATTATTCCAGCACTGTGATACTAAATAATACTAGCATCCTGAACCTGTACAATCATCAGTGCCGACCCTGGAACTTAGTAGTTTTAGTTATTGGAATTTATATTTAGCTTTATATCTTAGCAACTATTGAATTATATTTTATATAAATACCCCTCTTATTTCCTCTGAAATAAAGTCAGTTTCTCTCAGTGAAATATACACACTTCCTTGCAAGCAATCTAAGAGATAACAAGACAGTTTAAAGATAAGAAGTTTGAGGACTATAAGGCCTTGGAGAGGCACTCCAATAAGAACTTACTTATAACAAACTTGAGTTAGTCTAAGAGATATACCTTGAAGAGAATCTGGCATATTTGAAGGACTCAGCAACCACTATGTGACAACTTGGTGCCCATTGGCTGATGATTCAAGATGAATCCCTCACTTTCAAGCTGAAAAACAAACAACCCCACAACAACTATCCTGACTACAAGAGTCACCCCTACAAGAATTCAAGACAAGATAGAAATGCACCCCCCCACATTCTATGGATATACTACTGAAGAGTCAATCCTGACCTTCATTGAAGACTTTGAACAATTCGCCACCATACAAGCCCTTGGTGTGGATGCTCAATTGGCCCTTCTACCAGTCAGCCTCAGAGGACCTGCCAGAGACAAGTTCAATGCAGCTGCCATTGCTGATGCTGGTGCAGCCAAACTTGCCAACATGAAGACCTTCCTCAGAACAACATATTATACCAAAGAGATCAAGCAAGCTCTCAAGGATCAACTCAACACTATCTGCCAGGGACTTAGTGAAGATCCCAACTCATTCTATACCTGAATTTGCCACCAGATTGTCTTGGCTGGCTATGATGACTGCCTCAAGGAACAAATAGCAGATTCAACCTTTCTCAAAGGAGTTCACCCTGAAATTGCCCTAGCAATCTGGTCTACCCCAGCTGCACTGACCCTTGATCAGAAAGTGGTCTTTGTACAGAGATATTAGACTACCAGACACCCTGCCAAACACTCAATGGAGAAAATAACTGGCATCAAGATGGAGCCATCAAAGCCAACTAATATCATACCCACTATAGTTGTAAATAGACAACCAACTCCACCTACCCCCAAGATAGCCAAAGCTGACCCAGTGGAGAAACTTACCAAGTAGTTTGCCAAGATGACTATACACCTTAGTGATGTTGTTAAAAAAGTCTGAAGCGCCAATAGGAGACCAGTGTAGAGATTTGCAACTGCTACAGAAGAACACAATATCACATGCTTCAGATGTAGAGAAGAAGGCCACTATGCAAAGAGTTGCATGACCAAAACAAAATGCAAAGCCCAACCAAGTAACACTAGCAGAACCAGAGAACAAACCAATGCAGTAGTCATCAAGGAAATTGGTGATACTGATGATGAAGAATACTATGAAGAGCTTGAATTCTATCCTGCTACTGAAGGTACCAGAACCTGGCCCAAGCCCTATGATAAGAAGAGCAATAGTAAGCCAGTTGGAAGACCAAAGAAGACCCTAGCTATCACTATTCAAAGCAAGACCTAACCTGAGGAGATTGATCAAGACATAGAGTTAGACAAAGCTGCCTGCCAAATCATTGAAGGCACTACTCCAGTCTCAGGAGAAAGTAAAAGCAAGAAGAAACAGAAGCTGCACAAGACCAAGATCCACTAGTATGACATCTACAAGACCTCAAGGAATAGAAGGTCAATGCCACTTTTGGACAGCTAGCTGAAGTCCCTGCCTTCAGACAGTAGTTGAGAGTAGGACTTGCAACTACCACCAAGAATCAAGAGTACAAGATTGTAGAAGCTTACAATATACAGGAAGAATCCGAGAACTCAGGTGAAGAATCCAAAGACCAGCATAAGACATCAGCCTATACCCCATGTCAGATTGAAGACTATATCTTTGATGCCATCATTGATACTGGTGCTGGAGGATGCCTCATGAGCAAGAAGGCAATTGACTGCCTAGGTTGGGATATTGAAGAGTCCACCAAGATGGTCTATGTTACAGCAGATGGTATACAAGCTACCCCCCTTAGCAAAATGCGAGAAGTCCCCATCAAGATAGGAGGAGCTACCATCCCAGTAGATGTAATTGTTACAAGCACCATCAACTATAACATCTTCATTGGCAACCAATGGCTTCACAAGGCCAAGGCCATCATTGACCTCAATTCCCAGAAGATGCAGATCAACTACAGAGGAAGAAAGGTATGAGTCTCTATCAATGTCCACAAAGGAGTCCTACCAGACATAGAGAAAGGAGATGAAGAGAACACAGAGGTCTTCATGTACTTGGTGAACAAAAACAAGAGCAAGACACCCAAGCTCACAGATGAGCAGTGGTACAACAAGATCATTGATGGCATGCCCCTTAAGGAAGATGCCCCCATGGTACTAGGATGTACTGCTCTGAACACCTGAATGACTGCTGGTCCTATATCAGTGAAGTCAGGAAAATCTGCCAACAGAAACATGAGCAAGTCACTGAAGCAAAAAGGAAAGCCGAAGAAGATGACCAGCCCTCAGAGCTTCAAGCTGACAGTGATAATGAGGAGGAACAAGAATCAGACATCACTCTCAAGGTCAAGAAGTTTCACCCTGAAGCCAAGATCCCAGAATATAAGACTGAAGGAGCCATAGGAATGGACCTTGCCAGCATTCAAGATACTACCCTCGAACCACAGACCACCACCCTACTTGGCCCTGGAATTGGAGTCAAGTTACCAGAGAACCATACCAGAATTATCAAGACCAGGAGCAGTCTGGCCAAAAGCGAAATCTCAGTTGAAGGAGGAGTAATTGACCCTGATTACACTGGCAAGATCTTTCTCATAGTCAGGAATCACAACTACACCACCCCCTTCGAAGTCAAGAAGCATGATAGGATTGGCCAGATGCTGATCCATGAAATCAAGAAGTCCAAGATCATTGAAGCCATCGAACTCATCAAGACTAAGAGAGGAGAACAAGGCTTTGGATCTACTGGAAGAGGAGCCTATGCTGTCATCAAGATTACCAAACTTGAGCACAAGAAAGACAAGGACCAGAACAAGCACACATATACTATTGGAGAAAACTTTCCTCTGAAGAAACAACTCCTCAAGATCCTGCATCAGAATAAAGGAGTACTTGCTACAGACTTCAGGGATATCCATAATCAAGAACCCAAGTACTACTATGAAGTTAACACTGATGATACCAAGCCCATCTATCAGAAAGCCAGACCCATACCACCTGCCTACAGAGAATGACTGCAAGCAGAACTCAAGGAAATGGAAGAAGTCGGAATCATCAAGCAAGCTATCAGTCCCTGGGCCTCACCCATTGTCCTTGCCCCGAAGAAAGGAAGCAAGCCTGGAGAGTTTGCGCCAAGACTCTGCATTGACTATAGGAAGCTCAATGCTATCACCAAGAAGGCTAGGCAGCCCTTGCCAAATATTCAAGAGATTCTTACCACCCTTGGAAGCAAAGCCAAATACTACACCACCTTGGATCTATTCTCAGGCTTTCATCAGATTGGTCTCACTCAAGATGCCAGTGAAAATCAGCCTTTATCATACCTGATGCCACCTATATCTATCTGCAAATGACATTTGGAATGTATAATGCCCCACAAGTTTCCAGCAAATGATAAACAGAGTCTTCAGCAATGAGATTGGAAAATGGCTCTTTATCTATATTGATAATGTGATCATCTTCAGCAACACAGCACAGGAACATGTCAATCACATACAGCTAGCCCTCAAGAAGCTCAAGGAGCATGGCCTCTACATCAAGCCCAAGAAATGCAAGTTTGTGGCTCAGGAAATCACCTATCTAGGACACCTCATCAACCAGACCAGAATCCATACAGACTCTATGAAGATCGAGGCTGTTGCAGCCTACCCGAGACCCAGAACAACCACAGAAGTCCACACCTTCCTTGGCCTGGCCAGCTACTACAGAAGATTCATCAAAGGATACTCCAACATTGCAGCACCTATCTATGAGCTACTGAAGAAGGAGACCAAATTTGAATGGACCAAGAAGCACTAAGAAACCTTCAATGAACTCAAGACCAGATTGACCCAAGCACCCATCCTCAGAAGACCAGACTGGAACCTAGAATTCATCCTGCAGACAGATGCAAGTGCTATAGGACTTGGAGCAGTCCTAGCTCAGAAGAAAGATAGACATAAATATATCATCTCCTATGCAAGCCGAGGTACCTGTGGAGTAGAACAGAACTATGAGTCATGCAAGCTTGAATGCTTAGTAGTAGTTTGGGCAGTAGACAAGTTCCACTACTACTTAGCCAGGAAATACTTCACCATTCAAACAGACCATTCTGCTCTTGCCTGGTTATTCCATACTCTGAACCCCAAAGGAATATATGCCAGATGGATCTACAGGCTGCAAGAGTATGACTGTACTGTCAAGCACTGCTCAGGAACGACTAACACCAATGCCGATGCATTCTCAAAGACACCCTGAAACACCCCCATCAAGACTATTCAATATAAATAAGGAGCTATACTATGGATTAATCAGCTATCTTAGGCAGTGGAAGATGCCCAACCACCTCGAACCCTGGACAATCACAATCATCAACTGGACTTGGAAACAGTTTGAATTAGACAACACTACACTCAGAAAAGGAGGAAAGCTAGTAATACCCAAACACAAGAAGTATCAAGTAATGAAGGAAGTACATGAGTAAGGATACTTAGGAGGAACAAATATATATGACAAGGCAAGAAGAACCATGTGGTGGCCCAAGATAGAAGAAGACCTGCACCAATTTGTCAAAGGGTGTGATAAGTGCCAAAAACAGAAACAAGATCAGCAAGACCAGGCACCCAGGTCATCAAGAATTAAGCCTATCCCCTTCTACCACATTGCAATAGATATCATTGGACCACTATCAGTAACACTATCAGGAAACTGCTATATTATAGTTGTTGTAGACCTCTTCACCAAATGGATAGAGGCAGGAGCATTACAAGAAGCCAATGCCCTCTCTATAGCCGACTTCCTGCACCGAGAAATCATCTGCTACTACAAGACACCAAAGCAAATTACAACAGACTGCGGAACGGAATTTGTCAATGGATTCTATGAGATAATATATCAGAAATACAAGATCCAGTACATCAAGACCACCACATACCACTCTCAAGGAAATGGACAGATAGAGAGAACCAACAAGACCCTCAAGAACATCCTAGCAAAGATCTCAGAGATATATGAGAATTGGGATAACTATCTCCCAACCACCCTCTCTATTCTATAAGATATATGGTCACAGAGCACACACTTTACCCCAAGGGAGTTGCTCTTTAGAGAAGAAGATTCTGATAGAATCTCAGCCACAAATCTAGACCTAACTTGGAGACAGGTTGATGCAGAAATCCAGAGACTACACCAAATCAGGAAGAAGGCTGAAGATTACATCACCAAGTTACAAGTGCCGATAAGGAAGAATGCAGAAAAGAATCACAAGGCCCTAGAACCCATCTGAATCAGAGAAAAGGTTCTACTGTATCAAAATGTGGTAGAAGCCTCATAGTTACGAAAACTGGAACCCAAATGGGAAGGACCCTTCTATATGCAAGATATCAAGGGAACTATCTTCTGGCTTAGAAAAATCTCAGAGACCATACTGCCTACTATAGTACACAGGAACAGACTCAAGAAGTACTATGAACCTATACAAGAGAAGCAAAATGTGATGACTGCCTATGAGGTTCTAGTCTGCGAATTGTAACAGCATATCTCATGACCAGTAGGCTATCTGTCTGGACCATTCTCTAAGGGATATGGCACTGGCAACTACTCATCAGTGAGACTTTTGAAGTCAGAGGAGTTCGAACCATCAACTGATTGGTCAAGATCAGAATTAGGCCCTTGCTCTATATGAAGGGAGTGACCCTTCACCATCACGCCAAAATATAAAGAGAAGATGCCAGCCCATAAATACCACTTTTTGACCCCTTGCCAGAGGTTATGGGATCAGTAAATTTTTCAGGACTAGACCAATGAATAAGGATACTCAAGAAGATCCTTATTCAGGAGGAAGATGTAACGGTGACCCCAGAATGATGACATCAGTACAGGCAATAGTCTTTTCTTACAAGCCACCAGATTGGAGCACAAGAAGATCATATGGTATATGAGATGAGTAATGATGACCAACTGTGAGTCATTGTGACCACAGTACAAGCATCCTGAAGAATATAAAAGAAGGATCAAGAAACCGCAGTAGCAGCAACCAACAAGAACTACCAATTCCAAAATAGCTCAAAGACTTACCACAAACAAAATGCCTGCTACCTGCCAAACCTCAAGGTCAAGGAACCACCAAGGCACCTTGGTTAAAGAAAGGATGTTTCAAGATATTAGAAGAGCTATGGGGACCCACTCAAGAAGGACTCCTAGTGTCAACCTGAGTACTGCAGACCTTTATCACTTTATTCTCTACTGCTGTGAAATGGAAACAAGGATCACCATTGCTACTGAATGCCTCCAAATGTAGCAGGAGTATGAAATAGGAAATCTCCTCTGCCAGGAGTTCCCACAGGCCAGCACTCAAGAGCTATAAGATGCCACTTCCATAAATATATATGAAACAAGGATAGCTAAGAAGATCCATCAGATCTTCAGACATGTACCATGGTCAATCCCCAACTTAGAGTATATTAGAGTCTCAGATTTCAGAGGCCTGTCATCCCACTGTATCAATGCACTAGAAGCCAGAGTGGCTACAGAAGCCCAGTCCACTATCACCCTCAATAGTGAAGAAGTAGAAGACTTCTGGCATCCCATCCTTCAGGACAACCCAGACCAATTCCTACAAGGATTGATCTCAGTATTCTAAGGCCCAAGCATCCAGGTTAGATCTCCCCAAGACCCCACATTTGTCCCCTATTTTGTGGAAGAGAACCTCATAGACTAGAGAGCTCCAGATCTTATTCCCGATTTCTCTGCCACTGAACGTGATGATGTCATCAGTGATGACGTCATCCTGTGTGACATTGAAGCATGTGAAAATAATGAATTCGCAGATCTCATGTCCTTCAGTGATGATGATGATGATGATGAAGCCCCCATGATCCTGAATATTCTGCTCTAAGTTCCTTGTTACACTGGATAATACCAGTACCGGTATTTATATGTAATACTGGATAATGCCAGTACTGGTATTCTGAGGTGATGCAGAATTGTTCCAGCACTGGTATTTTGATGTGATACTAAATAATACCAGCATCCTGAACCTATACAACCATCAGTGCTGACCCTGGAACTTTGTAGTTTTAGTTATTGAAATTTATATTTAGCTTTATATCTTAGCAATCATTGAATTATATTTTGTATAAATACCCCTCTTATTTCCTCTGAAATAAAGTCAGTTCCTTTTTTTTTTT
>RBNI01006061.1:0-11784 GCA_003990745.1 Jimgerdemannia flammicorona
AAAAAAAAAAAATGGCGCATCAGAATAAGAAATAAGCATGTCGTATAGTGAAGAATAGTAACGTCTTCCGCTTTTGAGGATCTAACTATATAAAGGGGTACATACGGCATGGTAAAATTGGCTACCATAGCAGCAATTGGCGGAACTCTTGTGGGTTCGAGCGTATGCTCATCAAGCGTCGTATATGACGCTTGGAAAGGGATACACGCGGCGTGAGAATCTGTGATAAAGGAAAGGATGACAGGCAAGTGCGTTCACTGTGAGTGTACGGATGGTGAAAGACGACAAAAAAAAAAAAAAAAAAAAAAATGCCGATGACCTCCGTTTTGGAACTAAAAAACATACACTTGTTGTCCCTTGGAAACAAATCAAGGTACATGTAGCCAAGAAATTCCCCGGAATCGTCCCAGCATTCAAACAGGTCCACGTTTGTATGCCAAACCACGGTTTTCTCTCGGGGTACCTTGGCGAACTTGATCCCAAGCACCGTTTCGTATATCTCTAGCATATCTTCGAATTCGAATCCAGAGAGGGTCAAATGTTACACGCAGATCACATCATAATCGACATACATGAACATGGGGGAGCTTCAAGATACTCACTCTGTATAGTCTTTTCCAGGGGGAAATATTGTTTGACAACGACGTCGTTGACCTGATACTCCGTCTCAAGGAGAATGCGAGTATAGTAATGGCTATCCCAAGAGTGGAACTGACCATCAAAGGGCTCGTTGCGAACCTCTGTTTCAGTTGGGCGGTTCAATGTGGTTAAGAGGTATACATCCGATTATTGATTGCAATGCAGATCAAGAACTGCAACCAACCAACCTTTCTCGCTCTTTGAGTCCAAGAGGGGACAAGAGAATCACATCAGAAGAAATAACAATACTTTACTAAAAATGTCGAAATTAGCCAAGTAGTAACAGTGATGTCACATAATATACGCGAATATAGGCAAACTCGGCATGGGCTAGGTATTTGTCCCAATCATTTTGCTTGTAACAGCAGAAGATGCTGAGCATCTGCTTGAGGGTCTTATTGGTTCGCTCGGTCTGACCTACCATTTTTAAGCCTTTAAGGTGCTCCAGCTCTGCCTTACCAACAGGTTTCAACCTTTCGATCAGATCATGCAAGAACTGCGGACAAATATGCCATGCCAATAAATAATCTGCTATCCACGCAAGACATTAGCAATACAGACACATACAGTGTATAAAGTACCTTCGTTACACTTTCAACGGTTTTCGCCATTTTTACTTCCAATTCAAAGGCAGCGTGAGATTCATAGCCGAGTATCTTTGTAATCGAGCACCATGAGTAAGAACATGCTGATTAAACAAATTGCTAATTTTGTATTTTTGGATAGTTCAACAATCAGCAAAAATGTGTACCTTAGCTGTCTCATGTCTAAGCTTGACAATCTAAATGAAGGTGAGAGAAGGTTGGGCAAGTGAGATCGGGGCGATTAGTCACGCCATCGCCTGAATTGGCCATACAAGTCGAGGCATTCGAAGAAAAGCGTTATTGAATATTGGTATACCTCTTCCAAAATGGCGATGTTTTCTCTGCTCCTGGACTCATAGGCGATGCAATGGGTTTTGCGAATAGCTTCACGCTTACATTGTTTAAGCACTTGAAGTAGTAGTCGCAGCATTACCATTTGACAGACAAGAATTGGAGTTAGATACAGCCAGACATGACAAGGATATTCAACGTTGTCTCTGGCACGTGGTCAAAACGTGTGGTTGGCTCAACTTACCAGGACGTACATCTTTACAACACAAGAGCGAAGTATTTATCCAGTGTTAAGCTTATCCGGTTCATGTGCTAAATTGCGTGTTGATCCATTCTTCGAAAACCCCATAAATACAATACCTGGGTATTTCATCGTAAGAATAAATCTCTCCACGCCATCGTCTCCCGTTTCCTTTTTGAGCCCTCCGAGGAAGTCCTCGTCCATGCCCTCCAGTTCCTCACGAGTGAACTTTACGGTGCTACTTTCCTGGTTGAGATTCCTCTGGAATTCGATCTTAAGGTCCGAATGGCGCTGTTTAAGCTCTTTGATGCGATCTCGCTGCTCCTTGGGAAGGTGCAGACCATTGCGGCGGAAATCAAGCTCGATCTTGGTCAACAGCCGAGCGTCTTCGGGTTTGAGAGTATCCACCGGCGTGTTTCTCACAGTAGCTCGAACAGCCTCATAGAGATCTTCGCGCATTCCTTGTTCTATCGATAATTGCTGTGGAATTAAAAGGAGAGGGGAGGCAGGTCATATGCGATGCGTATGTGAGGAACGTGCATATGCTCGTCAGAGAGGGCCGTTGAAATTGGAACTTTTCAATGCCGCAATAACGGTTCGCGCCCAACACATAAGAAGATAACGCGTCCAACTGACATCCACGGCCACATCACGTCAGATCATGTACCTGCGCCTTTGAAATACGAGTTATTTAATATACTAACCTCCAACAGCTTTTCTGCTTCAACCGAAGCATCTCGGATTTCTTTGTTTGGCGAAATGTAAGACAAGTAGGTGACGAGATATTTGTTTCCTATATTGAGGTACAAATGGTACAAATGGAGTTTTAAGCCTCTGAGGATGGATGAACAAGCCAAAGCGAATCAACAAAGCCCTAAAAACAAACCGTTCGACTCATTTTCCAACTGTGCCATGGGAATTATCACGGTGTCAAAGGTACATTGGTCGGCAGGAAGGGCGGCCACGGAATCCTTGACGGCCTTCTCCTTTTCTATCAGCTCGTTGACAGTTTGGGTCAAGCGGGTGGCGGAAATGGCGAAGTCGAGAATAGGCAAGGGGGCAGTTCTAGTTGACATGGTGTCGTTTGGACTTTTTGAAAGAAAGGACGCTGTCCCGAGTGTAGTGTTGGTCAATGTGAAGGAAATTGTTACTAAGAAATGTATCTGGGTATCACCGAAGGAGCCTGAAAAGTGACATGTCATATGAGATATTCCTTGGATATCTGATCCTTGGTAATATGTGCTTACTTATTCAAGATTTCAGAACTGCTTTATGTTATTTCTAACCTCTTCTTTTTTATACATATTCTTGCTATTTACTAGATAATTTCACTGTAATATATAAGCTTTCACTAAGTAATCCTTGCAGAAGAAGTCTGCTGGGGGCTTTGATATGTTTAATTATTAAGTGCATAATGGCTTACAGTGGACTTCTTCTGTTAATAGCTAAGAGTAGAGTTATATAAGAATTTGCTTATTAGAATATATTGATTTTAAAGTATATATCTCTATATTTACTTTTTTATATATATATATATTATAATGATACTTTTGAAACTAGTAATATATATTAGAATCTGAAGACTGCTTAGGTTTAGTAAGCTATCAGTTACAAGTTATAACTCAATTATGACTCATCTTGATCATAAGATGATCTGCAACTGAACTCATAATGACTTATAATAACTTTAGCAGTATACTACTCAAGTCAGGTGACTCTATACTCTAGACTAAAGAAGTAGACTCTCAAGATAAAAAAAGTATCAAGAGAAGAAGAATAAGGCATCAATTATAAAACTCACTATAAAATAAGATGCCTACTATCTACTAAACAGTAAGGTCAAGGAGCTACCCAGGTCTATTAGTCCAAGAATAAATATTTACTAATATCAAGAAGATAATGAGACTATATAAAAGAAGAACTCCTAGTCTGAATCTCTATATAAGAGATCCCTACCACTATACTCTCAACTGCTAAGAAATGGAGATAAGAATCACTACTGTCACTAGATATAGTAAGAATATGAAATAGAACATCACCTCTGTTAGAAGTTCTTATAGACTAGTTCTCAAGAAATTATAGATACTATATATATAGATAGATATGAATAAAAACTGACTAGAAGAGTCTATCAGATCTTCAGACATATACTCTGGACTATTTTTAATCTCAAGTATGTCAAGGTCTCTGACATTCAAGAATTGAGAAGCTACTATACAGACTATCTTGAAAAAATGGTTATTGAGAAGACCCAATCTACTATCACAGTCAAGAGTAATAAAGTTTAAGATCTTTGGAACTCTATTCTAGAGAATAACCTAGACCAATTCCCCTATAATCTGATTGTACTATTTCAAGGTCCTCCCCTGAGAGTCTACTACTCTCAGAACTCTATAAATATTTTCTACTTTATGGATAATCACTATTGACTAGAGACCTCAAGAGCAGAATGATATTACCTCTTCAAGCAACTTGGAGAATAATGACAACTCACTTATTCTACTGGAAGATGATACTTACAACTTTCTTTTCTCCTTTTAAAATTCTCTCACTGACTCTAATACAACTATAGAGAATACAGAAAATAATTTGGTCAGACTTCTTAAAGAAAATGAAGAAGAAGATGAGAATGATATAATCTCTATCACATTGAACTTTAAGATGTATATATAAAGATAGCTCTATTAGCCAAATTTGAGTAAATTAGTAACTACATATTTAACTAGCTATATCTAAGTTAGTTAGTTAGTTATACAAACAGTAACTATATCTTAACTAACTAAATTTGTCATAAATATAAAACTAACCTTTTTTAGTTAGTTAGTTACCTGAATTCCAAAAGTACACTAAATAGTATTTTCTAGTAATTGTGAGTTTTAACTAATTACTCAGCCTTATATAGTCTGAAATCTGTATAAATACTCCTCCTGATCTGTAGTAAATAAATCTCAATTAATTAATATACAATATAAGTCAATTGGGTTGTAATACCAACTTAAGTTCTGAAAGATAAGGAAAGTTGAGTATAAGAACTTTGAGAAAAGACTCTAAGAGCCAAAGAAAATCACTCTTACTACTGTTATAAAAATTGGATATAAGATTAGAAAATACTATTATAAGAATAAATTCTAAAGATCAAGATATCTATCTAGAGCATAAAGCTCAGAGATTGAGAAGATGAATTACTTTTGTTATCATTACTAGTTAAGTCAGTCAGTTAAACATCACCTTGGAAATTAGATACCAAGAACTACTACTATTACAGAACTAGAATATATCATTATAGTCAGATAAGAAAATAATTATCATTAAGAAATAAGATCTAAAAAATCATCACAAAGCCCCAAGTTACAAGACTAGAAAACACTGTTATAGTTAGCTAAAATTGTCACTATCTTAGAAATTAGTTATAAGACTCAGATAATATCAAAACTCATTAGAAAACTTAGTCAAGAATATTAAAATAACTTCAGAATGACCCCAGGATATGCTAGAATATAGAAAAACTGCAAAAATAATATTTGATCATTTCACTATTCCAAATGTCTAGTCATATGATCAATGATCTACAATATATAAATTTTAATCTAATGTGAGAAATATGAACAAATCAAAAAGCAGTTGAATTGAATATTGAGTCAGACTATTGTTTATAGATAAAGATCAATAATATATAATTAATTAGTAGTATATTGAGCTATACATATCATCTATCAGTAACTAGATCTATATAAATTATATGCTATATTTTGGAAACTCAACTGGGAAAGTTTTTTAAAAACTTGACCATTTGGCTCAAGAACCTAGCAGCTATCTATAGTGGAGAATTCAGGAGAAACTAGCTAGCAATAAGACTAGGGCCAACAATAGCTTATCTCAAAAAAAGAAGCTCACACTATTGTCAGGACAGCTCTCACTCTGTTCAGAACTAATAGTCAGAAAACTGAATTAGAAGAAAGAAGTGATATAGACTATGATTTGACCTCAAAGAAAAGAAAATATCTCAGAGGACAACCTGAATCCATCCAGACCTAAGGCTTAGAACAAAAAGATGATTTTCCTGAAGAATACCAGACTCTAATCTATAGAAGAGATTTAGGTAGAAGTGATTATATTACTACTGTTATCATCTGAGCTACTTTACTGGACCAAGCATACTTTGAAATATTCAAAGAAGAAAAAGACTACCATTCTTACTTTCTAGAATCAGAAAAAAGTGATAATTGAGAAAATCACTCAAACTATTCAAGAGATGAATTTAACCTTTATCACTATTTAGACAGAAATATAGATCCTTAGCAAGACAAATAGAACCTCACTACTTTATAATAGCAAGGGGCAGACAAACTGAGTATCAGCTACATTAATCCTATCTCAGTTACCAGAACTCTAGTACTCTGATTCTTCACACTCTGGTATTATCCTTAAGAGATAAGAAGCTTTACTCCTCTCAGAACCTTAGTGTTTAGTGATTACTATTACTCAATCAGAAAATCACTACCATTAAGAATCTCCACCCCAGCTTTAATTAGAAGGGTCAGATTTCCTATACTCCTACTAAAACACCACTCTCTGCTAGTACTCCCAGTTTATTAAGCACCTCTACTATCTCTATCTCAAGAATCATCAAGAAACTCTACTCCAGAACCAGACTCAGATAGTGAAAACAAACCAGACATGAGTTACCTTCAGAAATTCTATGGTACAGACAGTGAAGATATTGAGAAATTTCTTAGAGAAATTGAAGTACAAGTAGTAGCCAAGTAGTGGGATACTCAGAGAAAGCTCAGAATTATGAAATCACTCCTGAGAGATTCTGTCCTACAAAAGTACAACTAAACAAAGCAAGTTGGAGAAGAAATTTATAGAGCAGAATAAGCCAACAACCTTTGAGCAAATAGAGACCATGTGGACAGATATAATGTCCATAATATCTGGCTCTATACTCAGTTCAATGGTCTTAAGTACTAATAAGAAGCACAAGAAGCTTTGACTTATATATATAAGCTAAGCTACTAATATAACTCTAAAAAGTTTCTACTATCAAATTTAAGCTCAAATGATCAAGACAAACTTGCAACCTGCAGTCCAACTAGCTCTGGCCTCAACCACTTTCTTCAATGGAATATTTCTAAAGCTTAGAAGATAAGTCATTAGGATGAACTATTAAAGTATTGAGTAACAAGTTGCTGGAGTACAAGGATGTTAGAAAGCAGATTATAGATTATCTCAATAAGTATAAAAATATTGAGAACTAGCTCAAGTCAAAACTCTAAGGATTTATAGCATAACTATAGAATAAGATAATACCTACTTAAGAGCCCAGTTAGCTAACTATGAGACCAGACCCCCACCCCCAACTTTGAGCCAATATAGACAATAATAGTAGCAATAACAGCTACTACTAAGGATTCAAGAGGATCTCATGATAATGCTCACCAAATAAATAAAAGACCTAGCTATTATAGTTGCTTAGTTAAAGAACTAAGAAGGAAGGCAATAAGATTATCATCAAGATAATAGATCAGACTATTGGCAACAAGACAACAGAAGTACCACTCAGGCTCTATCAGCTGCAATCATGGGTTTACTAGTAATAGATTTCTATACTCCAACTTGCTTTAACTGTAGGAACCAAGGTTATATTTAGAGGTTTTGCCCAAAGAAACAAATTCTATCCAATGATTGAAATATTAACCTTATTCAAATAAATAAAGAGACTTGATAAATAGAAGAAAAAACTGTCTGGCTTTGTAGTCAAGAGGACACCTATCCATACTATGAAGCCTTTCCCTTTAAGGTAACTTGGAATACAGTATCTGTACAGACTAGAGAATAAGGAAGACCTCTAAAAACCCCACTTCTGCCACTATTACCAGTGACTATATCTATAGGCAAATATCCCAGATATGGCCATTCCTTCTTAGATACTTCTTAAGAGAGTTAGAAGAGATATCTCTGAACCAGAAGCCAGTTCATCAAGAGTATTAAAAAGTACATATCTCTCTGCCTGATCTTGAAGAAGATGAGTACATAAGTGTAGAATCTTTAGCTGATAAAATTTCTAATAGAAATGAGAGGATTTGCTCTAAGGGACCTTGACATCAAAAGAGTAACAAGTCTCATGAAGCAGCATCACTTTAGGAATATCTCTATATTCAGAATACAGGTCTCACATTTGAACAAGTTTTTAAGAATATATCAGAAGTTAGGCAAAAATTCCTCAAAGAAGCTAAGAAAAATACTAAGAGAGTTCCTGTCCAAGGACAACACATCTTAGAGCCTAGCACTATTTATGTAGTTCATAAATACCAGTATTAAGAACACCAATCTACAAGACTGGCTAATGGGAAAGTATATGGTGAAAATGCTAAAATCTTTATTGATACTGGAGCAGTAGTCTGTATTATTATCCAGCAAATACTAGAAAGGATTAGATAGAGAATTGATGAAGGAATCAAAGCAAGAGTTATCATGGCAGATGGATTAGCATCCATCCTCCTTGGACTAGTCAGAGATATATCCATTCAAGTTGAAAAGGTCTACCACAATATACCTCAAGCTATTGTAATTCTGACAATCTTCTATAATCTGATTTTGAGAACTGACTGGTTATACTGAGTTAGAGTCAATGTAGATATTAAGAAATAACTCCTGGTCTTCACCTTCTATAGTCAAAAGTACAAATTACCAATCAAGTCAAAGAGAAAGTAGGTCAGGCTTCTGAGATCAAATAGTAAAAATATAGAGATATATCCACTACTATAGAAGATAAAAGTGAAGTAAATTTTCTGTAAGAACTAGGAAGTGATTTTGATACCCTCAGAGATTCTGAAAGTAGCTAAAAAGATCTTTTTATTGGTATTATCAATACTAAAAGTCTGGAGGAAAGCACTCAATGAGACATTAGTGAAGAAAAAGCATTTAGATTTATAGGACTATCTATATAACCACTATTATCTTTAAAGGAAACCTGAATTATATAAGCCTTCTATCTAGGCATATGCAAACACTACAACTATTTTCACTCACCAAGAGATGATTGCAGCAACTGCTGAATTCTTTATCTAAAAAAGATTTCAATACTAGTAATTGAAGATAAGAATGAGTTAAAATGAGCCCCAGTCCTCATATGAACATTATTACTCACCCTAAAGACTTTCAAGAAGATCTATAGAAAGAACAGAAGATCCTCTCTCAAGACTCTCACTATTGAAGGCAAAAACAACAGCTCTTATACCATTATCTGGGCTCTATAGATCACTCTACCTATCTATGACAAATATCAAAAGAGGTATCTAACAAGTAAGAAAATCAAACAGTGGAATGAGGAATTCATAAAGTAAGGATACTGTAATTGTAAAAAGACCTTTGCCTGTTACTGGTACAAATATTAAATTGTTTACCTTAGTGAAGATATATACCTATAAGAGTTGAGTTAAGAGAAAGGATCTTATCTTACAAGAACCCCAAGTTCACTGGGTCTGCTAAAAATGCAAAGAGATCAATCATAAAGAAGACTATAAAGTCAAGAATAAGACCTCTATCTGGAATCTACCACTAGAAATTCTTACTATTATTCATTAGTATTGTTGGCCACACTAAGATAAATAAGGAGTCAATCTTGGCTTTATCTTCATAGAAGCCTTAGACCCACTTGGAAGAACTGTATTTAACTATATAAGAAACCTAAAGACTGGAGTATATTGGCCATTCTTTAAGCCAGAATATATGGAGTTCTCTCCTACAGTAGCAACTACTGAGACATCATTCCTCAAGACCCAGCCAATTATCAAGCCCAACAGACTGAGGAACCCAAACAAGACCACTCTTCTTATGAAGGATGAGGAGAAACTGACTTTGAGGAAACTGACAGCAATTGGGATAATAATAAAGATGAAGAGCTCAATACTATCAAGAAGGAGGACAGTTGCATCAAATTCACAGACCAAGTCTACAGACAGACTTTCAATATCTTACTTGACAGTAGTGCTACTAGAAACTATATCAGTACCAGAACAGCTAAGAGAATTGGAGCCTGAAGCAGACCAGCTACTAAGAAAAGAAGTATTACCTTTGGTGATAGTAAGACTGCACTACTGACCAAGATCTGTAAAGATCTCTTACTAAAGATTAGCAAATATCAAGAGAAGTTGGACTTTAGTATTGTAGACCTCTCAGGACAAGACATTATCCTAGAAAAAGCCTGGTTGACCCAGTATAACCCAGACATCAACTGAAGGACCAACAAGATTAATCTGACTCATAAAGGCAGAAAGACCACCCTGATACTCCAGGAAAGTATCAATTATCAAGAAATCGAAATCATCTCTGCCATTCAAATGAAGAGACTCTCTCAAAAAAAAGGAAACATCTATTTCATCTATACTATACAAGAAGTCACTGAAGCTCTGAGTAGTCCAATCTTAACAGAAGCTTAAGAACTATTTGAGAAATTCTAAGATATATTCCAGGATCCCCAAGGACTTCCACTCAAGTGTCAAATCCAACATGAAATTGATCTCATTCCAGAATCTAAACCTCTATATAAGAGTATCTATCAACTGGCCCAACCCAAACTAAAGATCCTCAAGGATGAGTTGATCAAACTATTGGCCTAAGGATATATTGAACCCAGCTGCTCTCTATTTGGAGCTCTCATTCTGTTTGTTAAGAAGAAAAATAGCTCTCTGCAAATGTGTATTGACTACAAAGTCCTCAACAAGATCACAATCAAAAACTGGTATATCTTATCTAAGATTGATAAGTTATTATATCAAATCTTCAAGATCAAGACTTTTTTTCTACTAAACTTGTGAAATGGCTATTACCAGATTCTTATTAATGAGAAGGATATTGAAAAGACAGCTTTTTGAATATAGTTTAAATACTATCAGTTCTAAGTTATGCCTTTTGGTTTGATCAATATATCAGCAATATTCTAGTATCTGATAAATGACATCTTTAGACCACTCCTCAATATTTATATCCTATATTGATAACATACTAATCTACAGTAAAACAGTAGAGTTATACTATACTCATCTTAGGCAAATACTGACTCTTCTGTGAGAACATCAGCTCTATGTCAAGATGAGTAAGTACAAGTTCTATCAAGATCAGATTGAGTACCTAGAATATATTATCTCTACTAAAGGTATCAATATAGACTCTCAAAAAGTATCAGCCCTCAAAGATATTCTCATCTCCACTATCCTTAAGCTACTCTAGTGCTTCTTGGATATTACTGGTTACTATCAAAGGTTTATCTAAGAATACTCTGTAATTATAGCCCCACTGATCAGCCTGGCCTACAAAAGAGTAAATATTAAGACTAAATGGACTCCTAAGTGCACCCAGACTATAGACCACCTCAAAAGACTTCTTACTAAGGCCCCAGTGCTAATTTTACCTAACCCTATTAGGTCATTTACTCTGACCACAGATACCTCTGACATTATTATTGAGGTAGTGCTCAGCTAAGAAGTCCAGTAGTCTATCTTTTCTAAAAGCTTAAGCCAGCTGAGACCTGGTATACTACTCATGAGAAGAAACTCCTGACCATTATCACTGCACTCCAAGAATAGTACTATTTCCTCCTAGGATAACTATTTGTAGCCTACACTGATCACTATGTTCTATAGTACATTTATACATAGCCTATACT
Organism: Jimgerdemannia flammicorona; assembly: GCA_003990745.1. Classification (NCBI taxonomy): domain Eukaryota; kingdom Fungi; phylum Mucoromycota; class Endogonomycetes; order Endogonales; family Endogonaceae; genus Jimgerdemannia; species Jimgerdemannia flammicorona. Next base: position 11,423 of record RBNI01006061.1, read on the forward strand.
GACTTACAGATAAGCCCACTAGATGGAAATCATTACTAACTTTGATATAGAAATCAAGTATATTTCAGACAAAACCAACTGTATGACTGATGATTTCTTCAGATATATGGAAGACAAACTTATCTTCATACTTAAGATAATTAGAGATCTTACCTAGATGATCAAGGATGATTATCAATAAGACAGCCTCTTGGTGAAATTCCTTCAATTCTGCTAAGACCCAGAGGCTGAGGTTCCAGAACCCATGAGGTAAATGTCCAAAAGATTCACTTACCATAATAGACTTATCTATAGAGACTATGACAGAGTAGTTGTATCCAATAATGATACTCTATAACTTATTTTTTTTTTTTTTTTTTTTT
>RBNI01006062.1:0-11783 GCA_003990745.1 Jimgerdemannia flammicorona
GTCGATATTTTTATGTATCTGCCGATGTTTTCGATGCGTGAGTGACAATGCTCCATGAATAATTTTATCTTCACCCCATGCTCCTTCCTTCATATCCCTACCAGTAATCAATGGTAAGAGTTTTAATTTGCAATTCCTCTATTGGCCGCGGGAGTATCCATGGCCCACTGTTTTGTTAAACGTTATTACTAAACCGCGTTAGCATCCCAATGCCAGTCCACAACGCAGCAACCATACCGATCACACCCGCTGTCGGTCGTCTCAAGCCTTTTGTCACGTCGTTCCTGGTTTGGGTTGGTGTTGCTGGCTCCGTGACAGTGTCTGTTATTGTTGAGTTGGGAACTCCCAACACTGGGTTCACAATCGTGATGATCGTATTTTTAGCAATCTTATGGTCAGCATGACTGTCATGTTGCCATAATAATAGTGTCGACAATGCTGTGAGGTGAAGAGGACGGAGTGACGATGTAAGGATACGAAACGTGATGAGAAGAGTCAAGCAAACACATATGAGTGATTACACATCCGCTACGTTATTACATCATATATTCCTGAAAGAAGAGTTTACGCCCATAGCAGATGGGTACTTTTCCATTTCCAAAAGTAAACAACGGAGTGCAGCTAATATTTCCTAATTCGGGGACCGGCTCCCACCCTTTCCGATCGTAACTGAACCTCGCGAGGTTGCTAGGGCAGGGGTAGAGCCAGAGTGTGACATATTCCGCTATGGGTCAAATAATAGATAGTATCAGCGACGACATGGAGCGTCTGCTGGACAGAGAATATGGGTCAAGCACTTACAGCCCATACTATTTAATGTAGGAGCCATCGAGTAAGTGATCACTAGTATATAATTTGGGCCGAAGGTGGTGTTTGAGAGGGTATAATTGGAAGTTTCCCTGCTGGTTCTTCAAACTCATTTGGGCAGTTATACCCGTGGAAATGACAAGAGACAGGAAGTAAAACGGGAGGATGGATTTGTTGGAGAGCATCACGAATAAACTGGTGGCGATGGATTTGATGTTGTTGGCTATAGTATTGGTACTCGAGCGTATTTATACCCAAATGACCAAGTCCTTCGACTCTTGATGGGAAATTCTGGATCAGATTGTCAGCTGGGTCTGATAAATGGTGACACACTCTTATTTTGATCTATCACCCGCAAAGTATGGGGCTCTACTCCGCTCGCCAGAAACTAATTGTAGGACATGCTACAACAAATGGACACGAGCAACAAAGCAACAACAGTTTCGCCATCACCATAGCAGAGCCTATGATTCAATTCAATGAGACGATATTGCAAATACGACCAGAGGTTCAATCATAGGACATAAGAAGTCGCAAATGAAAAGCACTTATGTAAGATGGGGTTGTACGAATAACCCTGAATAGTATATACTATTTGAGGCATAGGCAATCATGGTCTTAAGCCATGTGGAGAATTCGCGCCACGCTAAGATCAGAAATGTAATTTCCACTCAACCAGCGTTATAGCTATAGAGGCTCGTTACAAAATTTCACTCGCTGCAATTTGCCTCTTAATGGTTCATTGTATATTAGAGCTATTTTCAAAAAAGATTATGCTTAAATGTATATATATCTAACTAAGTGAGTTTCTGTGAACAAAAATAAATTATCTGGTTCACAAGGAAAGTCAAGTTGGATGACATATAATTATTTTCGTTAACGACCCTTACCAGTACATTTATGTTGTTAAATTTATGGCACACTCGAAAAGCTAAGTGTGGGCACTAATTACCGTTTTGAATCAGACCATATATTTTTAAAGCTTTGGAATGACTCAAGTAATTTCAGGTTCGAAACCCAGATGGAACAAGTTCCACTTGAAATGTGTCATTCTCACTTGAGCCTGTTTAGTTGACATTGTATAATATAGTGTAGTATATATGTTAGAGGGATAACTTTGTTATTATTCACTTTCACTAGTGGGGCTCATAACCTTTATTATAGAGTACTTGGAGAAAAGATAGGTAGAGAGAAACATTATTTATTGATAAGCAAGTCATGCTTTTATAAGTCAAAATTGATGATATTTATATAATAACATAGTTAGGCTGTGCCACTACATATTAAGTTGCTATATACATAACTAAGATATTTCAACAAGTTTGAAGTATATCTGCCTGCAGGCTTACTAGTTCCTTATCTCTTTGCTTGAACTATTTTGATCTGAGATTTATTTACTCTAAATAATAGAGATATTTATATAAGTTTGTTAGCTATATAGTGATTAAGTTAAAACTTCTTTTTCTATAGATCATTTTATATAGTTAAGAGATCAATATATCTATGAAGAAAGATCCTTATATTTGTACTTTTTATATAATTATACAAATTGTATATGTAACTGAGAGATTGAGTGACTACTAAACTATAATACTATATTATATTAGGAATTGAATTCAGATTCTATGAATCTTCTGATTGTTATTTCTAATTCAGATCAACTGTTACAACTTTCTCCTAAATAAGTAATTTTATCTCTGAATTATCTTATTCAAACTCTCATATTTTGATAAATTGTATGTTCTTATACTATAAAATTTACTCAATTATATTTTCCTAAAGATATCTCTTCACCTATCTGAAATCTTCTTAGACTACTCCTCAGAAATATGTCAGAGCTTACTTATCATTTTTGAATAGTTTGCAAACCTGCTTGACTATAGTGATCTATATATAAGATATCTAGCACTCTATGATCTATTCTTTTTTGGTCATATTTTTCTCATTTTGTAATTTTTCCACCTTGAAGTATTCTTAAAACTCAGCATAATATTAATAGGCTCCAAAGTATAAAATTTGTAATAGGTAAGTCTGAATAATACTTTAATAGTATTGAAGAATTTCTCTATAGCTAATATCTTAGTAAAACACAATTGTCTTTCTATGACTCACTGAATAGTAATTATGATCTTGAGGGCCAGAGCAGTATTTCATTAGTTAGCTATAGGACTTCTTGAGTTTTTTTTAATAGATAGTAGTAGAGATGATTGTACTTTATAGTTTTTATAGCCAAAAGATAGTTTCTTTTATATTTTGAACAATGTAAGATTCCTCTACTTGGGCTTCAGTTTTCATCATTATAAAGCTTCTACTATATTTCAATATACTAGAACTTTGTCTTCTATCTTGATAATCTTTAGAGATCTATAGATCATCTCTATATTATTCTGTTGTAATATCTGTACTTTGGTTATATAAGCTTCAGACTTTTTTCTTATTTAGTATAATCTCTATATCTCAGTATCTATTTATTTCTATACTATATCTCCATTGAATAATAGAGTTTCTTTAGGACTTTTTTTCTCTAAATAGCAATTTTTATAAGATAAAATAGGTGTTTTGTGATTATATATTCTTAAGAGTAGATAATACTATTAGCAGATAGTAGTCTCAATTTTCATAATTATTACAGATCTTTACTATAAAATTCTTAAGTATTTTATTGGTCCTTTTAGTTTGTCAATTTTTCTATAAATAATAGGCTATAGTTTGAATATACTGAATCTTATACTTCTTATATAGAACTTCAAAGAGCTGGTTCATGAATTCTGTTCTTCTGTTTATTATTACTTACTTTGGAGTTTTGAATTGACAGATAATTTCTCTGCAGAAGAAATCAGTAATTAACTATATATTAGCTTCTTTGAGGAGTCCTGCTTCTATCTATTTCATAAAGAGGTCAATGATGATAATGATATATTGGTTACCAATCAATGAAAAGTAGTGGGCCAATTATATCTATTGTAATGTGAGCAAATAGTACTATCTCTATATCTGCTAATTTTGATATCTGGTTTTGCAGATCTTGCTTTTGTTTCTGATATTGTTATAGGTTTTAATAAATTGTCTGATATCTTCCTCTATTCCAGGCCACCATATTGTTCTTTTTGCTTTATTATAGGTATTTATTCCATCTAGGTGATCAAGTTTATATACTGATTTTATTGCTTATTTCTTCTTGTATTCAGGTATAACTAATAGTTTATCTTTCTTTATTAGTTTTAAATTATTTTTAGATTCTATTAATAATTATTTATATTCATTTTTCTAGATATTGGGATTTCTTTTGCTATTTCAGATAGGTGATGATTCTGTAGTAGAGTTTTTTATTTACTTTGGCTTTGCTAGTTGTGAGTCCTTTTGAGTGTCTATAAGAGTACATCTGTATTAGTATTGCTTCTTCCTAGATAGTGTATAATAATTGCATCATAGATTTGTAGTTTTATAATATATCTGGCAAATATTTCTTTTGGTTAGCTCATAGTCAATAACTAGATAAAGACTGAATGATCAGTCAGAATAGAGAAGTATCTTCTGACAAGATAGTAGTAAAACCTTTCTACAACCTAGATGACTGCAAGATACTTCAGCTTGTATGATTCATATTTTCCTTCTTCTCTGTAGATTCCTTAACTGAGTTATATAATTACATATTTGATCTTATTCTTCTTTTATACAAGAACTACTTCTAGTCCAATTGATCTTACATCTGTCTATAGAATATACTCTAAGATTAGTTCAGTCTTCTCAAAATAGGTATCTGGGGTAAACAGACCTTGAGATGTCAAATACTTATTATTATCTGTCAGTTCATTGGAATCTGACATCTTTTTTGAATCTCTTAAACCTCTTATAATAGGTAGTGAGTCTTATGAAGGCTTAAGCTTTAGTAATTATAGTAGTTCTTGGATAGACTTCAACTACTTGAATCTTAATTGGGTCTGTGTGAGTCCTATTCTGATTAATGATATATCTAAGGTAGAAGATCACAATTTAACTAAACTTATACTTTATTGGCTTGATGAACAGATCATAATCTCTCAGTTTCTGCCAGATTCAGTGAATGTGATTTAGATATTCCTTGACAAAAAACTTGCCCATATAGGGCTATCTACTCAGGAAGATAGTGTCATCCTTGTGCAGGGGCCATGCTAATCTTCTCTGTATCATTCCAATTTTTTCAAGTATCAGCAGTTCCGAAGAACTTGACCAGATATTCCTTGACTGTCTTACTATAAATAACTATATCATCTATATAGACCAATATCTATTTTTTATATCTTTTTAGAAAATCTTATTCATCATTCTATAAAAATATACTGGGGTATTATATATATTAAATATTATTTACAAATAGACAAAGATTCTATTTGAGATAATGAAGACTGACTTTTCACTGACTTCAATGATGAGACTGATCTAATAGAATCCTGAGTATAAATCCAAGGTAGTATAGTATTGTACTTTATCTTCAAATATTACAAGAATGTTACTAATGAGAAATAGTAGTTAGTGATCCTTCTTAGTGACTTTATTCAGTTTTCTATAGTCTATACAGAGCCTTGGAGTGAATTCTCCTAGCTTACTTCCTTTTTTTAGGACTAGTACAATTGGTAAGAACTAAGGACTGATAGCCTTCTTAATAATACTGACTTCTTCTATCTGCTTAATTTTCTCACTGAGCCATTTATAATATACTAGTGAGATTAGTCTTACTCTTTAATAGATTGGCTTAGTATCTTTTGGATCTATATATACCATAATAGTAGTGTGGTGTCTTTTTTTTTTTATATCTTTGAAATTTATAGTAAGGATATTCTCAAATTTGTGCAGCAGCTTCCTTTTTGAATAGAAATTTATTTCCAATAGTATAGCTATACTTGTCTGTAATTTCCTCTTTTGTTCTAATTCAGTGATCTTAGTACTAATGAAAACTCCTCTTTCTCTAGATTCAAATTCTTTTATTCTCTTTCTGTATACTCCAGCTTCTTGACTTTCAAAATCTTAAGTTATAGTATCAGAAAGATCAATATTTATATAAGTTGATCCTTCTTCTTAACTGCAAATAGAATTGTGGAGTTTTGTTTCTGGCAATAAGTAAAATTTCTCTAATATAATCAGAATTGATAATTCTTTCTTTAATCAAAATTTCACTCTTAGCTAAACTGTTTCTTATCTTGAGTATTCTAACATGAGATATATCTATTTCATTATTCTCTATGAATAGTATAATTAATATTTTTTCATTAAATATGAATGATCTGAGGGATTCTGAGAGATAATATAATATTTTTACTTAGTTAAAGGAATTAGAGACTGATCTCTTTCTTCTGTAGAATGTATGATGTGAGATAGACCTTAATCAACAAGAGTGAATAAAGGAATAGGGTAGAGCTATAGTCTGAAATGACAAGGTTGGACTACTAGTGCAGAAAGAATAAGGTGAAATATGTAGAAGTAGGAACTGGGAGAATCAAATAGTTTGGGGAGAGTGGCATCAGCCTGAATGGGAGCTAATTGTAATTAGATCTTATTACTGCTCTGCAGTTAGGAGTGAGTGGGTGGAGTAGATTGATGGTCTTTTGGATAGTAGAATACTTGCAGAGGCAGGAGTAGAGGTGCTTGGGGGGGACTTCAACATAGTTCATCTGATACAGTTGGACAGAACAGATTGGGGGAGAAATGCAGGGGGCAGGAGTAGTGGCCTGGAGAGTTAGATGGAGGTAGAGTGACTTGATTTCTTGTTAGATACTGGTTGAGCAATATGAGAAGATAGAAGGATCTACACCCATTGGGTGAGTGGCCTGGGGACTAGAATTGACTGGATACTGACAGCTGATTGCTGGGGTCTAGATATCTGAAAGTCTCTAGAAGTCAAGTAGTATCTATGATCAGATCATTGAGACCTGTTAGGGCAGAGTCAGTTTGGGGAAAGTAGAGATGGGTCTGGATATTGATGCCTGAATTTCTCTTTGCTAGCTGAGAAGAAGCTGTGGAATACTTGGGCAGAGAGCATTAAACAGAGGGTAGATTATTGGGTTCAAGAGGGTACTCTAGTGGGTGTTCAATGAATGAGATTGAAGGAGGCTGTAGGGTTTACTAGAGTGAGGCTGGCAGGGTGACAGACAGATAGTAAAGAAGAAGAGTGACCTGGGCCTCTACTAGGCTGGCCCAGCTTCAGGAGAAATGGGCTATACTTTTGGCCTTAGATAAAGTAGAGAATTGGAGGTTGATGCAAGCAAAGCTAGAGGTCACTTAGTTATAACAGGTGTTGAGAAAGAAGAAGGAGACTCTGACAAGAGGAATGGCTATATAGCTGTGCTGACAGAGGCTGGAGGAGAGGGAGAGGCTCTCTAAGTATCTCTTATAACTTCTTTAAGTGAGGAGGGTAAGGCAGTGGTGGGAGGGGGTTCTGGATTCTGAGGATCTACTAGTACAGAGTTCATAAAATATTTTAGACTCTCTGGAAGAGAGGTGGAACAGTCTATGGAGTGAGGAGGAGGGTGGGGCTAATGCCACTGAAATTGAACACATGTTAGAGGTTTGGCTTCTACCATAAGTAGAAAGGCTTAATAGCTTAGTACTACTAGTCTAAGAGGAGAAGATTCACTAGATTCATAACTAAGCTGGGCACTGCTCCAGGCAAGGATGGTCTGCTCTGAAGGAAGAAGATGGTGAGTATCCCTAGAGTGCTGGAAGAGATGATGGCACTTTGTAACTTAGTACTATAGTCAGGAAAGTGAGTGGGAGAGCAGAATCTGGAGCTGGTGGCATTATTATAAGGATAAGGACAGAAGAGAGGATTAGAAGAACTGGAGACTAATTATATGTACTCCTAGATATAAATAGAAAGATGATCACTAAGGTGATTGTTACAAGACTACAGAAGGTGGCCAGTAAGTATTAGATGAGGAGCAATGAGGCTTTGTTGGGGGCTAGCTCATTCAGGATGATATAGCTTGGATTTATAGCATTATTGAAAGGGCTCAAGCCTGTAGACTAGATGGAAGATTGGTCTTCCTGGATCAGAAGAAGGCCTATGATTGTATCTGATAAGTATGGCTAGCAAAGGTACTGGATAGGATTGGAGTCTCTCAGCAGTTCCAAGTATCAATAATCAGTCTACTAAAAGAGAGTAGGGTGGTATTTATGTATATTGATCATCAGGGGGGTGGCATTCTCTCTGGATAGAGGTGTTCTCCAGAGTGGCCCACTGTCTTCTATTTTGTATACTCTATCTTTGGAGCTACTGATGGATAGGATTCATTATAGGATAGTAGGGCTCTCTATATTTGAAATTGTCTGGAAGGTTGGGGCCTTTACAGATGATATAGTGATAGCCTTCTTAGATTAATTGTAGATATAGAAACTCTTAAGAAAATGGTAAAGTAGTATGAGGTACACTCTGGGATAAAACTCAATTAGCATAAGTGTAAAACAATAGTGTTAGATAATGATCTAGTAGGAGGGGATATTATTGGAACAATTGTTCCTACTAAAGATACTGTACAATATCTGGGTATTTTTCTTTCAGTCTATAGGTCAGTTCTCCGAAGAACTTGGTGAGAGTGGTAGGTGGTTATTTGGGAAGAGACTCTGTAGAGCTGAGACAGCTATTATATTTCTTTAGCAGACTATATTTCAATCTTGAATATCTACTGGCTTTTGAAGCTATGGTATTTGGCATATTATTTGGACTTTCTGTCTAAGATAGTATGGAGGCTATTGAAGCTAGCCAAGAACTAGATTTGGGCTAGGAGGTAGAGTCAGATTAGCTGGGAAATACTGTCATTACCAGTAGATAGAGGAGGTCTTGGACTAGTTGACTTTCTGAAGAGGCTGTATTGTCTGAGAGTATAGTGGCTTAAGAGAGCTATGGAACTGAGGGCAGGCAGCTAAGTTTCTCTGATATAAAAGGTCTGGAAGATGAGATTTTTACTAAAGAGATCCTTAGAGAATTTACTAGCTTTGGTTGAAATTAGAGATAGTGAGTATATATAATAAGAGACTTTTGGTAGAGAGTGGTTGATAGAGCATACTATATTGGACTTTACTAGCAGAGAGCTGAGAAAGAGATATATGGAGCCTAGTGATATAGAGATGAGATTGAGTATTATTAGAGAGTACACTATTACTAGACTTTGATATTAGTAATAGAGTAGAGTATCAGAGAGGATTGGGACAGGATGTCTGACCTAGTGGCTGGCAGATGGCAGATATTGGCAAAAGGTGAGACTGAGATAAAGTCTGGTCCTGAAGTACTGAGATATAATACTGATTACCACCTAAGTTCTAGATAGTGTAGTAGTGTTTGCTGTAGAGAAATATCATACTCAACTTTCATTTGGGCCACCTTATAGAGGGCAGACAATTTAACTTTGAGGAGTACTATAAGTAGAGCAGAAGGGGGGGTTTGTGCAGATCCTAGAATGGTTGAGAGAGTGTAAGATACTTAAAGACTTTTAGTTAGTGATTTGAGATAGATTGAGTATTGTGAAAAGAATGAGTGATAAGAGAGATCACTGAGAGAATTTGAGAGATAGATTGGTAGATAGAGTTGGGAATGAGTAACTTACTATTGGATGAGTTTTGACTATATAGGTGGGATTTGTTGAATATTGGTTATTTGTTTTTGAGAAGAGATAGTAGTTGAGTTTGAATGAATGAATATTGAGATAGAAAAGGTTAATGGGGAATATCTTGATGGATTGGTAAATGGGATGGAGTCTGCAAGGAGATCATCATTGCCATCTAGTAGAGAAGATATGTGGGTAGAGTAGGGCGAGAGTTGTAGTGAGAGATGGTAAAGTAGTATTCAATTGTGAAGATATGGGAAGAAGTCTCTCTCAGGAGATTGGGTAGTGGGTTGGGATATTGTGGTTGATGGAACCATGAAGTATATATTGTTTATAGAATCTGTTGGTTATAAAGGAGTCTAAGTAACTATAAAAAAAAAGAAAAAAAAAAAAAAAAAAAAAAAAAAAAAAAAAAAAAAAAAAAATATACTAAAATATAATAGATTTCTCAAAAACTACTTTTTTTACATAAACAGATTTACTACAAAGATATATCTTATACTGAACTAACTTTAAGTAGTGAACTTCTTAGATTCTTCTAGCTTAGTCTAATAAGTATATCAAATTAGATCTTCTATTCTTTATATCAGAAATTAAACTAAAGTAGAAATAGGACAAAGTTTACAGTAGGTTTTTTCTTTTAAGTATATTAGACAATTGGCTTTTACTTTGATTTTCAGACTGAGGTTTATTCACTCTTATCTCTGAAGTATTTTATATAATTGTAGTTACTATTTGATTATTATATGACTAACCATAGTATGTGTAGTAATACTATTAGGAAAAAGAGTAATCAGGTATATATATCTACTGGGCACAGATGTGTCTAGTAGATACAGATATATCTAATAGACACTAGTATATCCTTTGAATATAGATCTATAAACTTAATTTGATATCTAAGCTAATTATATAAATAATAGTATATGTGGGTAACTAGGTATAGTTAACTATACTATATGAAGTATTTATATCATCTAACTATATTATATTATTCACTTGTTACAATATATATATTTAAAAGATAAATAATATATATTATTTATTTTGAACTTTAATTTTATATTTTATATAAAAAATTTCATAATTAAATATTTTAATTTAGTAATTAAATAAATTAAGTTTTTTATAATTAATATTTAAAATAATAAAATGATTTTCTTTTTAATAATAATAATAATAATCTTATTTTATTTCTTATTTTATCAAAGTTATAAGAGGCTTTACTATAATATTTTATCATATTTTGTTAATTTTATATTTATATTTGTTTTATATATATATAATTTTAGATAGACAATTAAACCTTTATAATAATAATAAAAAAAAAAACAAAAAAAAGTTTTACTATATTTATAAATATATTAATAAATAAGTTTTAATTTTAAAAATTAGTATAATATATATTTAAAATATAAAAAATATCATGTTTTACTTATTATATATTAATTAAATCGTTATAGAATTAATATTATAGCTATATTTCAATTAGTTACAAAGTTTTAGTTAATTGAATCATTTCCAACTTATTAGATATTAATTAATTAAATAGAAAATCATTACCTAATTAACTGTAGTCTTAACTTAGATGTTCATAGTCAGAAAAATTAGTATAAATATCCCACAAGCAAACTTGTAAAGTATACTGCTTCCAGTTGTGTTTCAACGGTAATTTTGGACGAGAGGTCATCGCGAACAATTTACAACTATTCAGCCACAATTCAACGTGTCACGCGCATCCCAACAATCAAAGGGTTATGTCAGAACGTGAGGAACGGGAATTGGTTGGATGTGTTATAGGGATGCAGGATGAGGATCGATGAAATTTGACACGTACCTTTTACATCTCCTGCCGACTCCTTCCAAGAATTCTTCACCTTCGTCCTTCACCCATCATCAATACCAAGCCGGCCCTCGCCGACATTATGGAAATATTTAGCCAGCCCCTCAAGTGCGAACGCAGCAACTCCGACTCTAACTCTGACCTCGACAACGCGGGCCACCGCCACCTCGGGCGCCTTCCTCAGCAGCATCAGCAACAGCAATGCCCCAGCTTTCCCATCTACCGTGAGAGATTGACCTCGTTTCGGACAACAAGGTGATAAAAACCTCGCTCACGGAGAAGGAACCCCCTAAACTCGTCATGCAGGTCTATATTCAATCAATTAAATAAACTATAAGTAAAAAAAATCTCGCGAGCACTGTTCTGGCTCCTACAATGTCCTGGAAACCTCAGAAACCGTGATGTATGGCACGAGAGATATATATGTAATTATAGCAAGTGACCCAGCATAGGTGAAAGTTGGGGGCTTAAAAATGCAGACAAAACAGGCCCGGCCCCTCCTTTTCAGCTTCCAATTGGGACGTGCGTTTTTCAGAGCCCCCTTCTAATTTTTTTTT
>RBNI01006063.1:0-11779 GCA_003990745.1 Jimgerdemannia flammicorona
AAAAAAAAAAAAAAAGACGAGAAATTACCGTTGGCAAGAACCCAGAGAGGGAAAAACCATAGGGTTTGGTGTAAAGTATTGGTTTACATGTCTCCTTGGCTAGGTTTCCGCTTCATATATTGGCGTCTCCGTGAAAGCCTGCAGCGGAATATATAGCCACTTTGCCCGTGGGTAGGCTGCTTTCTCCGCGGGAAACCCACTTTTGCCAGCGGGCAGACCACTTTTGACCCGCGGATAGACCACTTTTGACCCGCGGATAGACCACTTTTGAAACGCGTCGTACCGTTTTCTACTCGTGGACAGCATTAAAATGTCCTCCCTATTCATGTTTTACGAAGTTTCTTCGAAACGCAATGGTGGTGGCCAGTGATAATTATTGTATTGTTAGTTGACATGATATAAAAACATCGCTTGTGTTATTGATAATCTAACTCATCAAAGAGAGTTCATGGAGATATTGCCAACAGAATTCGCTGCCCTTGACAATACTGCCAGCAAACGAGGTTCACAGGGTATCGTACAAAGCCAAGACCTCACTGTCATCGTGCACACCAGAAAGCAACATATGGAGGGTCTGAGATGTCTAAATCAAATCCTATTCGCTGCAATTTCCTTGGCGCATGCAGTGTGTTACTTTATGGGTGCACACGAGGGCAGCTGTTTTCAACTATCTAGAGATAAGTTAGGGGTATCTAATCTCGTTTGTCTTCGTTCATAAACAAGAGTTTGAGAGGCATTTGCCAGCCAAAACATCCTTTAAGCTGGCCTATCATCTATAAGACTCGACGTTATTTCGTTGACCGCGTCGACTACATAGTGGGGATCGACGTGTTAGGACCGGATTATATCGAAAAATATTTCAGTCTCGACACGGAAGGGTACAATGAAAGGGGTAGTGCGATTTTGGTATACGTCCAGGGTTTTACTATTCTTAAGGTCTCTCGGTTATATGTAAATCCTGCTTAATTTCCTATGCATGCACGCAAATATCTCCGAAAGATCTTTTCAACCTCCATAAAATCCAAGGATATGTTTCCGAAGTTCCCCGGGGGTCCTTCCGACGTCGTCTAAGTGCGGGTATAGATGTCGAGTAAGTTACTTGAACTTACATCGTTCGAGCCTTGCTTCGAGACGATTAACGCTGTCAACTTTCGCATTCAGGTCAAAGGCGGCCAAGTATATTAACTCGAGTTACCAAGCGCAGCGGATATATCCAAACTATCGAGTCGAATGTGCAATTTTCCAGCTTCTTTGCGTTGAGGAGGTAGTTGAAGTAGCCGGAGGTCGAGGCATCGTTAGCGGTATGGGAGGTGACTACACCGAATTTGAATCCTACATTGTGTAGGCAGTGCCTCATGGTTCTAAATAGTGTATCTACGCCAAAGGGATGCTTGATGTGATGAGTGAGGCTGTGATCATTTTAGCGGAGAAAAAAAGAGCAAGATAAAGGAGATCGACCTGTTAGCGATGCCGTCCGGTAAAAATACCCCGCTGGTAAGCTCCCTGGGTAACTACATAATGTAAAATGACTCACATGTAAACTGATGACACTTGACCAACTCATCCTCATATAGCCAGGAGGTAAGCAAAGGTATACGTGATGGTAAAAGTATCACCCAGGGGTGGTTATCACCCAATACTTTGTATATACATATGAGCAATCGGCTCAAAAAAAAAAAAAAAAAAAAAAAAAAAAAAAAAAAAAAAAAACGAGAAATGGGCATCATCTGAACGAGATGAGCAGGTGATACTGATGCATGTAGTGTGAAAAAACACCGATTTAACCAATCCACAAGTCGTCATCCCTGACGCAAATTGCGTTGGTTTCACATGCATCTGTGACATCAGAGAGAGAAGCAACAGCAGGCCACGCCTCCCTTTTACATTTAATACTTTCTTATTCACCAGCTGTCCGACGAACACATCCCCTCACCGCCAAATGTACACCGAAGTCTGCCACCAATCGCGCCTATTGTGCCACATATGCTGGAAGTGGACCTACCTCCCATCTAACCCCAGTGATGGTGGTGCTGCGCTCGGGGAAGCACTCGATACCAGTCCGCAAAACTCCCGCTTCAAAGACCTGCGCGATCATTGGGACTATCACCACAAGGTCATACGTGTCGCGATTGAGTGCATCCATTGCAACAAAAGCTTCCGAGTCAAGACTACAAAATGTGAGCTCTTCGCCTTGGAAAAGGAGGCCAAGGCGAACCCCACCTCGGTTCCTGTTTTGAAAGAGCATTTCGAACATAATCACCAGCGGAAGTCAGACAGTTTGAACTCGACACAGTGAGTCGAGCAGCTTTGTATGGTTCAGAAAAAAGACCGTCGGTTAATAAGAATGCACGTAATATCTGAAATGTGTTCCATGTGAGGCTCCCCATGCAGTTCCTCTTAGGATCTTGGTGGTGCATGAAATGAGCCTACAAGAGTGTAATGTAGTTTTTGACGACATCTACATGGTCTGGAGATTAAGAGTTTTTGCAATAGTTTATCACAAAAATGTGTGAATATATTCTCTTCCAAGAAATATTAGAGTCGTTTTCTTGGCTTCCAGTATTGACAGGATTCAGCCCACCCCATCATTTTTGCGGAAAGCGGTATCAATGGATGATCATACAGGGAGTGGCGAATGATGCACGCAACACCTGTGGATGTGCCCCACCTTGGCCAGGCGGCAAGTTACTACGGAATGCAGTTGCTCGACGTCGTGGTTCTGATAATCGTCCGCACAGCATAGTTGGTCTGTATGCCTCCAGAAAATGCCCTCGATTTTAGGGCCAGCGATTCTTGGTACTGAATGCACCGGAAGAAGTATGCCGATATAGTGCTTCAGGGCGTAGGCGCAGTCGTCGAGGGTTGTGTGCTTTAATGGCGATCGATATAATGTGTCCTATCCCCAAGAAGCTGTTAAAATCTGTAGGATTAATAAATTAAATGTAGACTTCGCAGTTTCCTTTTTTGGATTGTCAGCACATGATCCGGTGACGTCTGGCTATGTGTCCCTTATTTTTTATTTTTGTTTTTCTTTCCTAATATATTAATTAAATCTTAGAGAGTTCTTGAAAAGATGTCATTTTATGATCTGTTATAAATAAGAATGTCTTGTAAATTACCAAATAGCACCCACTACATAAACATATGGTACAGTTTATCCTGACATACTATAATTACATTGAGTTAATTGTGCAAGGTTCGTTTTCATAGAGCGAGTCATACGAGGAAAACAATGGAGATCTCCGTATTACTTACCGTTTGTATACCACGACATAGAATAAAATTTGTCGACACATCAGCATCTCTCCAATTGACCCATTGCCGTCCGCATCCTTGAGTAATACCAGAAAAATCCGCCCCCCGCTCACTGCCTCAATGGCTTCCTTCCGTACGCATAATTTGCGTTTGAATAACTCTTGCACCTCCGAAAATCGTCCAGGACGTGAGCCGTGATGTCGTCATATTCTCGCGCATCAATACCCATGATGGGTATGACCATTGGCCCTAGCGCCTTAAAAAACAGCAGGGTGCTCTGTCGCAGCATCTGACCCGGTCGGCCTTGCCACCCGATCGGGCCGGAGACGTAGTCGCATACCATGTTTTCGTAGCCCCGATCCAAGAGGAATGGGCGCAAATTCCGAGCGATATCCACGTCGATGCCGCGCGATTTTGTGGCCGCGATGGCTGAAGGGGGGGGGGGGTTTGAATTTTAGGATCCTTCGGGTTTGAGACAGAAAATTAGTGAAGCAAATGGGGTTGGTACTCACTCGCATCGTAGATGGGCTTGTACGTCGCCGGCGCGTGATGGACATAGACCTCGGTTTCGACGAGTTCGAGCCACCCACCGGGCTTGAGAACTCTTGTGAATTCATTGAGTGCGACATTCCAGTCGGCGACGGAGAAGGCGAGGAACATATACCGTTGGAAGACGAAATCGACCGAGTTGTCTTCGAATGGCAGGCCCTCAAGAGTATTGACCCGCATGAAGGTGCAATTTGGCGGTATGTTCCGACCCTCCGGGATGATTTCCGCAATGTCTGTGCCCACGAATTGCGAATTTGGATAGTCGTCGGCCATGTCGAGAAGCCAGCGCCCCGAGCCGCATCCTACGTCGAGGACGCGGATGCCCTGCTCCAAAGCGCCATTGAGGGGGCAGTTGAAGTTGCCGTGCATGAAGTTTCTAGGGGATGGGGGTGGGTGGGTGTTAGGAATAGACAATCATTTATATGGTCATTTCGTGAGTATGGTAAAATAGATGGCTCACCGAAGCATGTAGTGCTGGAAGTCCAGTCGCGAAATCTCTGACTCGTCGTCGCATGGGAGTAGGTACTTTGTGTTCTTGGTAGGCACTAAGTCTCGCTTTCGAAAACCTTTGACTTCAGGTTCGACTGACCCCTCCAACAGGCTTCCAGGGTGATTTTCAGGCATGGCGGCAGTAGGGCACGAAGGTGGAATTAACGGAGAAAGTTTGAAGTGCGCCCACAAACCTTTTAGATCTTAATATTTGCTTCACTGGTCAATGTACGGGTGTCGCGGAAGGTAGTACCGATATGGCGATATGAAGTAGTGCAAGATCGGGCGCAACCCAGGCCGATCAGAGTCGAGGTCGTTGAGACCTAACACGGGCCACTGTCCCATTTGGAAAACACACTCACCATATTTGAGTCCGATATGACGTACATGTGAAAGAATCCTTGTCTAGAGCTCAAATTCGAAACATGTCCCGCTTCATCGTCATTCCGATAAACCCTCAAGATGGTACGTTCGAATCCACACCCAACAGCTTCGGATCGATACACCAACCTAGCAATCCCCCAACCATACAACCTACAAACTGCGCAGTAAATCACTCCGTTTCTCCGTCACCCAACGGTTACACCTACGGATTTCGGTGCGTCCTCCCGCACACTTACATTCGGATAGGCTTCGATCGTTCCAGATCGGCGGGACGCTGACTCGCCTATGAGTTGTGTTCTTATGCAGGGGAGATATTAGGCAGGTCTAGGTCTGCACTTATGACTAAGCGGAACGTGGCTTCGGATAGGGACGCTGGTCACTGTACCTAATCTGGCCTGTCATATTCAATACTGTTTTAAAGAGCTTACGCATACTCAGATTCCAGCAGTGGCGTATGACCACAACCATCGTCTCTTAACAGATTTGCCTGTTATGTGCACCTACTCTTTGGCGAGGTGCGCGACGCGCATGGGAACATATCACAAAACTGCAAACAAAACAAAAGTATCTCAGGCGTTCCTATGACAGAAAACCGTTGCGGAAGCGGAATTGTTGTGAGAATTGTATTAGGCCATTTTGGAGTGGCATTATCACCCAGCCGGCTATCACCGCCGGCTGATGAGTGTTTCATGTCACCATTCACACAAACCGTTTCCACTATGCGCTATCATGTCGAACAACTCACGCTCTCAGATCGAGTACGGGAGACGGGATTTTATTTATTTAAGAAAAAAAAGTACCTCGTCACTCACTGCACATGGGCCACCGAATTTAAATCCGAGGTCAGTCAAACGCCGCGCCGTCGCTTGAGTGCATTCATTATGTGACAAATCCATCGTCCCAGTGATTGCGACATCATTCTTAGAAAGCAACGGAGACGGACGAACAGTCAGGCCACCATTTGATCCTAGTTTGGTTAGCCCCGGTCCCGCGGGATTTTCAGTGCGATATCGGCCCACTTGCTTGGACGAACAGTTTTCTGTCTTGACTCTCACGGTGACTAACTTCAAGAGCACAGATTGGGCAATTCCTTGGCAAAAAAAAAAAAAACAAAAAACAAAAAATGTACACACCACCGCGATCAAGTTTGGATATTTTTGTATAGCAAGATCTGCAAAAGGAATCGTGGGAAGAGTCTGACGTCTCAACCAACGGAATGTCCAAGTCGAGTGCGATAAAAGAACATCAGTACCAGCGAGATACAGAGCAAAAGTTTCAAGATGCTCTGGTTTCCAAGAGTCGGAGAAGGGTACGGGGATTGACGCAGGTCAGCAAGCTTAGGGATATGGTTTTCCCGAATACAGACAACGACGGACGCAGGAATCAGGCTGTTTCCACCTTGGGTATCCACCGTCCCCTGGATATTATCCCACGGAGAAGAGCCCTTATTTTCAGATGTCAAACTGGTGAGTAACAGCCGAAGACAAGCAATACTGAGATCTGTATTGCAAAAACTGTACCAACTTACAAATAATAGATATTTATATATTGCGGCACAAAGAATTTGAGAGTGATCTTATCATATATTTTTGATCGTTAATTCTCACCTCGCAATCTCGCAGTAGACGGCTGCATTACAAAACCTCAACTGGTGCCTATATCATATATTTGGGTACCTGTACTATACATTTAAGTATACAAGTAGCAATTTTGCTGGAAATTTTTGTTGAAAATATTTCTAGGAGATCGAGGCATCCTCCCCCCTATTCTGAAACACTATTGAGTTATTCCCGCAAATAATTAACTCTAAATATCTCTGTCCTCACATATCATAATGCAATCCTGTCCACGTACCCATTTTTGGCAGGACCAACTGACATCATCACCTTAGATATTCCAGAACCAGACATGAAGTGTGAGTAATTTCAACCCAACGGATAGTCACCTTTGGATAGAAAGAATGCAATCATCGAGGGCATTGTAAAGAAGTGGTCAACCAACAAGTATGCCATCACGAAAGCTTTGCTATGATATCGACAATGTACTTGCGAAAACGCAATTTCCGTATGTCGAACCGGCACGAAATCTTACCATGCGTAGTGGGCGTGGTTCGGTGGACAATGAGAATCAAAGGTGTGATGGCGAGTGTAAATGGCGTGTGGAGATCATGGTCAAATGATCATATAGTGGATTGGTAGGATGGCTTGACTGATCTGCGTGCTTTGATCCCAGCACCTTCTCACGTATCGCCAGCAGCGTAGGCTCCACCTTGCCGTTTTTTTTTTTTTTTTTTTTTTTTTGGCGGCTGTAGGGCATAGCCAGATTGCTCAAAATGATGCCGTGCCTGGGCGCTTTGTCCCAACACCTTCTCCCATATCGCTAACGCCCATTCATATAGCGGCTCTGCCTTGTCGCACTTCAAGCCGGTATCTTCTCACGTATCTCCAGCGCCCTCTCATGCAACGACTCTGCCTTGTCATAATTACTTACCCTGGCGGTTGGAGAGCGAAGTCAGGTTGTCCAGAGATAGTGCCGTATCTGGTTGCTTTGATCCCAACGCCTTCTCACATATTGCCCCCGTTTATGCAGCGGTTCCGCCTCCTGGATATTGCTCTGTTCGCCAGCGTCCGTTGGTAACTCACGTGGTCACCCATTCACACCCAGACAACCACATACCTCTCGTACTTACCTATGCTCAAAAGGACGGGTAAGATGCGCAACGGAGGGTCATATCACGGGGGTGGCACTTTTCTACATAAACCTAGAATGACGCACATTTTGTAGATTAAGCGGCATACACCAACACACATACATACACATACATACACATACATACACACACACACACACACACACACACACACACACACTAACAAATCAAAGTTTGACGTAAGCAAATATTACCAGGATTTCGGGCAAAATGCATAAGCAAATGTCTGCGGACAATCCAAAAATTACATCACATGTTAGGGACCATGTCCTGTGCCGGCCTCCTACTTCAATATTTGTGCACCACTCAAATATTCTTTTTAAGAGCCATCAGAAACGGGTATCCTTGTAGGCAAAAAAAAAAAATCACATGCTTCTGCCATGCTATTCGAGTGATGTACAATACATAGTGTATATGTCTTGGTGCAGCGCCGATAATCATTCTAAAACTTTCCATGTAAAAATGGACTTTGCAGCATTGATCTAGAAGAGCAGAACCGTCAGATGGGAAATGATTGTGTGGATGGCCAACGCAAAACCATCGTAGATGGGCCCCTAAATTATTGCGATTGTTTGCCTTGCCTGGTCTATCTCGCCAGCCGCGGATTTTCCGACTGACAGATGCAATGCTAGAAAGGCCGCCATGATAATATGCATTGAAAAAATCATTGCAGTTAATTTTGAAGTAGCGGTCGGTTTTGGCGAGATCAGGCAAAAAAAAAAAAAAATTCGCCGACGCCAGCTAGCGCATCCCCAATGTCAAAGGCAAAGATGCTGTGTATTTTCTTAGAACTCACTTCGTTCAGATAAGCTGCATTCGTTGGCGAGGAGGACATGATGAGAAGGAAACCCGCGGATCACATCCAAAAGCGGAATCAAATGATATTTTTGGATTTGAACTCCGATAGTTGATTAGGAGTCTAGGCCATCATCTCCATATGGAATTAGGAATGTTTTGACTTTGTTAGCTGGATTTCTGGAATGTTGTCCTGAATTTTGGTCAGGGGTTTCCCCGTTTTCTTTGACATGATGAATGATGAATTTGCCCTGGTGCCGATCAGCACCAATGCTGGGGGGTAATAGGTTTTGACCTGGTGTCTTTCCTAGATAATAAATGGCGGAAGTTGTCATTGTGACAAGTCACATGGCTTTTTGAGAACTTGTTCGCGCAAACGAAGCAGTCGACCGACGTAACTTTATTTGTCAAAAGAAGTCCCCTTCGTTGGCCATTATTGAGAGATCAAGTGCTCTATAAATATTATTCCTCTTCACTACTAACCTAACTGTAACATTATCTCTCCATATCTAGGCATGACTTCGGATGGCTGAGTCGAGAACGAATTCGATGTAATCGAACGTGTCGCCGAGACTCAATTCGTGACTACAAGGATAATATATAAAATCGCTCACCCCTGTATCAAGTATACCCAGTCAAGTGAATAATGGACCCCGAGACCGTGACCGCGACCAGGACCGAAACCACCACCATTATTACCCTTGGTGATCTTGGCGATGGGTATGGAACGCCAGTGACTCACTCGGATATTTTTTCAAAATGTGCCACGGTATGTTTTGCAGATGACTAGTTTTCGTTTGGATTTACAAACAACCTAATGAACGCCCCTTGGATTTCACAACAGTATTACATAGCTTTAATATATATCACCTCCGTAGCGGCGCTAAATTCCGCTAACCTGAATGATCATGGCTACGGCCGTCATTTGGTGGTGGACTTTGGGATATTTTTAATTGTGACAAGCGCTCTCATATTACTGCAAATAATGTTAGCCATTGGGATTCTCGCCAAGGGAAACCGAGATCGCTTGGGGATGTACGTTTTGTTATTATTCATTGCATTTTCCCGAATTTGAATTATCACTAATTTACACAACTGTTCCGTGATTTTCAGCTTTGGTGCTCTGTACCATTCCCCCCTCATGTTTTTCTGTTTCTTCTTCAAGAGAGAGCATGCTGCAGATAGTTCTGATCGTCCTTTCTGGAAATCCAAGAGAATTACACCCTCGTTACTATTCCGCGCACTCGTACTCATTTACGTCGTCATTACACTTGCCATCGTCACTGACATGGGTTTCTTTAACGACGCAGGCGATGTCTGTCAGTCTGGCCTTCGTTCAATTATTTTTCCCCTGCTTGCCAAATTCTTCACAGTCATGACGCAGGAGTTTTGGGCCATTGTAAATAGGATGATGGAGAAGGATGAGCCTAAGATTATTGGGATATGCAGAAATTCTGATCAAGAGCCGACAACAGTCACCTTGCAATATTATTGGATGACAATGATGGCTCTATTGTTGGTCGCGGGAGGGTTTCTTCTTCTACTTAGTTCGGGATTGTATATTCTCTACAGTACAACAAATATGTATAGAGAACCTAACTACGATCTTGGTATATACCATTAGGTAGTTACATAGCTCAACTACGTGACGATCGCCTCCGATAAAACTGTAAAATATATTGATTCTGAAATACTCTGTCATGCTGTCCGGAACGGGTTTGGATGCACTTGTATAGGTTGGTGCAATGACTATATAACAATGCTCAGTTATATTACTTTTCAAATTTCATGTGATCAACTGTTGACTTTGGCAACACGCGCCTTGGCTTTTTTCTGCGGGCCCATGGGTATCTTTCGAATGTAGGTCGTTCCGTGTCCTGATGCTTGCAGCGTGGTTTCACCTTGCGCGTCGATTTTAGGGCACGTGCCCTTTCAATGAGCCAATGAGAGACTTCGATTATTTACATAAATAATTTTCGTCTAACGACCCTTCTCGCTCTTTGCACGAAGTTGTGGCTAATGAGTGTATGCGTGGCTCATCGGGTTCTTGGTTAGCTTTGCTTACTGGCTTGGGATGCCCGATCCTTAGGTGTTGGTCGGATTAACCCACCGGTAAAAACCACCCAAGGGATCGGAAACTACTCTTGCTGGTGCCTAAGGCAATTGAGTCGGGGGCTGGCATTATGGCTACGACCTGGAAAGTCACCCCTTCGTGTCGCTTTCTCCCGCACGTATTCTCTTACACATGTATCCTCTTACACACCCATTTTCTTATACGTATTATGTTCCTATTTTTTTACCCACGTTGTTTTCTCACCCAACGCGTTTTCTCACCCAACGCGTTGTTTTCTCACCCAACGCGTTGTTTTCTCACCCAACGCATTGTTTTCTCACCCAACACGTTGTTTTCTCACCCAACGCGTTGTTTTCTCACCCAACGCGTTGTTTTCTCACCCAACGCGTTGTTTTCTCACCCAACGCGTTTTTTTCTCACCCAACACGTTGTTTTCTTACCCACGCGTTGTTTTCTTACCCACGCGTTGTTTTCCTGCCAACATATTGTTTTCTTATGCATGCATTGTTTTTTACGCCCGCATTGCTTTTTTACACGTAGTGTTTTCTTACTCACGCATTCGCATTGTTTTCTTACTCACGCATTGTTCTCTTACACATGCATTGTCTTCTTACTCCCGCATTGCTTTCTTACACACGTAGTGTTTTCTTACTCACGCACTCGCATTGTTTTCTTACTCACATTGTTTTTTTTACGCATGCATTGTCTTACGCACGTAGTGTTTTCTTACACATGCAGTTTTCTTACACATGCAGTTTTCTTACACACGTAGTGTTTTCTTACTCATGCATTCGCATTGTTTTCTTACCTACATGTTGTTTTCTTATCCGCGCACTGTTTTCTTATGCAAGTAGTGTTTTTTTATTCATGTATTTGTATTGTTTTCTTACCTATGCATTGGTTTTTTAACCGCGCATTGTTTTCTTATGCACGTAGTGTTTTCTTAATTATGCATTCGCATTGTTTTCTTAACCACACGTTGTTTTCTTACTAACCTGTAAATCTAACGCTTCTATTTATCAACGACTTCAACTAACTTTTGGCACCGGTCGAACTCATTCCTCCCCCTTCCAACTCACGAGTCTACCCTATATCCCAACCGCGATCGCCTCGCGCTTTGCGAAAACATGTTTGGCTTTCACGTCACTGCATCACGTGGTGAGCGTACGTTCGTTTCCTTCATGATCTCGAAATCCTTTGTGTTCAGTTAAAATGTTTAATCGTCTTATTTACTTACTATTCTATCTTCATTTCAACTCTGCATAGGGAAAACAAAACCAATGTGAGGACAAAGCAAAGAAAGTCAGTAGTCGTAACACTTGGTGGCAATATCCATAATTTCTGTCTAACATATGGCGATGCTCGGAGGGTGTATTTACTTTTGGGACTTGGATATGTTGATAGAGTGGGGTGAGTGATGGTGGGGCAGGGTGTTGCAGTGGACTCAATAATATTAACAGCATCTCTTTATCTTAGAACTCTTGCCAATGTCAGTATCTTTTTTTTTTTTTTTTTTTTTTTTT